>JAQQPU010017222.1:6408-18934 GCA_029168905.1 Artemia sp. Kazakhstan ARC1039 | reverse complement strand
AATGACTCTATCGCGTGCCCAAAACAACAACAACATTGACCTTGACCCCCATTAGACTCCATCGATAATCCTTGAATAAACAATGTAAAAAAGTTATAGGTGGCAGCAGGGTGTTCTCGTGGGAGTTATAGGGTCACCTCTACTCAAGTGTCATAATAAGCATTGTATCTCATCCTTTTTCTGATTTTTGAATGAACGTTGGTATTTTATCTGACACCTAACCACAGAGGTATTTTCTTTCAGGACTTGCTAGCTTTTCAAAATTGTTAGGTTATCAAACAGTTTTTTAGTTCCCTCTAATCTTGTGTTCCCACTACGAACTTTGAAAATCTGTGAAAAGGTACCGAAAATCTGTGAGATTCTTCAAAAACCTCTGACTATTTTTAGAGTATATTCGGAGAAATTCCTACTACGGTTCTCTTTTAGCCCTGTCTTCATTAATAGATTCCGGCACCAAATTCCAAAATCTGGATCAATTAAGATTAGTAATTTTTGACAGATTGACAGATCCGTCTACCGACTACTACTCTACTAGCCTTCATTGGTCTGGAAAGCTAAGTCTCAGCAAGCGAATAATATGAAAGTCTTCATCTTACGTTGAAGCAGTAATCCAACACTTCGTGAAGACATAGGTGCGGACTCAGTCGCCCTCCAGTCACTTGTGACTTCTAAAGAGGGCACTAGAACTCTCAATTTCCAACCGAATGAACCTCTTCCGAAGTTTTTATGGCAATAAACGAATAATACGTTCAGCCTACTCCAATCTTTACTTAGTCAGCGCTATTGTGCTGCCAGGACTGTGGAAAATCCCCTCATTGGTCACACGTCACATGTCACTATTGGTCACATGTCACACTTATGAGTTGTCACCAAATTGTCAGTCTCTACATCTCTACCTAACTTCCTCATCCAAGAAGGGGTAAAGATGCAGATTAGTGAAAAACAAATATGTGAAATTGGGCTCTACAAAATTCAACTGTTTTATTAGACAAAGAAAACATTTTTTGTTTATTAGTATTATTAACAAGCAGAATTGAGGACCAATATACCTAATAGAAAATTTAGATCTGGTAATAATTGGAACCGGCGTTCTAACTAATTCAACTTTCTAGTTTCATAACTATGCTCCCTTTCATTGTAAAATTCCGAAAAACATGCAGGTAACAAATTAGAAAAAAAATATACATAAACAAATTTAGGCTGCATAAAATTTAACCAAAACAAAAAATAGTAACATTTTTAATTGGTGATGCCTCGATCTTACCGAATTCTGGGACAAGTCATTGGCCAAAACTCTTACAGCTTTATTTTGTAGCACTCGGAGCGGATACAAATGAGTGAACATCGACGACCGAAATGTAACGCAGTATTACAAATATGGATAAATAAGGGAAAAATATAACATTCTAATAACCTTTTTGGGGAAGAAATTTTTAGCTTCCGCAGAGTTCCAGCTTTTTTGGCCAATTTAGTCCTTATAAATGCAATATGATCTTTAAAACTTAGGCACTCATCTACCATGACACCAAGATACCGTACAATACTTGTCCGTTTTATAGTTCCATTTTCTAACTCAATATCTTCAATCCATGGACAGTAATTTGTACTTCTGCCTCGCATCCACCTCTCGATTATCATCATTCCTTGTTTCATTCAATTTTTCAAATCCGCTTCTGTTTTTGCAGCCATTGTAAACCTGAGTATCATCAGCAGAACTCGGAAGTATTGCTCGCACCGAGCCATCATTGTACCTTGGAGTTGACAGTTGTTCGAGGCATCCATTTAGATCATTAATACATACAAGAATAATAGGGGACCCAACACAGACCCCTGTGGCACATCGCACTTTATTATCATCTCTTTTGACAGGACTGTGCCCAGCCGTACTCTTTGCGTTCTTCCTTCAAGAAATGAAGCAATCAATTTCAGACTCTTAAAACGAATTCCAGCGTTTTCAAGTTCAGCCCATGAAATATTATGATCAACACAGAAAAGCCTTCATAATGTCTAGAAAAATTTAAGCCATCTTTAAACCTGAATCTAGGCAATCGTTAACAAATATTGTAAAAAATAATAAAGCATGCTCTGTAGACATATTTTTTCTAAAACCAAATTGACTAGAGTGAAAAGAACATGTTTTTTTCAAAATAATCCATCAGTCGTCTATAAATCAATTTTTAAAAATACGAGAAACCACTGGAAGTAGAGATATCGGACGGTAGTTGTTTATACCTTCCTTGTCATCTCTTTTATATGGAGGAATAATCAAAGCACTTTTCAGGCAATTAGGGTACACTCCAAATTCAAAACATTGACTAAAAAGGTACAACAGGTGACTAGATATAATTGGGTAAATTTTTTGAACTCTGAAAGGTTATAAAGTCCATTCCAGCTGTCGATTCTTTCATACTTTTTAATTTATCCTCAAGTTAATGCGATCTCAATGGTCGAAGATAAATGGTTGTATCACATGCTTCAGGAAGAAAATTCTGGTATATACTCTCACCATTTATGCATTCCACATGGCAATATTTTTAGCCCTACTTCTGAAAAGTGGGTACACAAGTTATTAGCTACACCACTATCCGACTCCCACGGCAAATTACTAGGAGTTATTGGTTCACTATTTGGGCTTATTACCGACTTAATCAATTACCAAGTTTTAGCCGGGCTTCCTTCATAATCTTTAAATTTCTGTGCATAGTAATCCATTTTTGGGTTTTCTTAAAAGACTAACTTTCTATTAAATTCTTTATATTGTTCTTTATCAGATGTTGAACCTTGAGTCGCGCACCTTTTATACATCTCTTGCCTTTTTTCCATTGAGGCTAGTAATCCTTTTGTAATCCAAGGTTTAATTGGCAACTTGTATCTTTGCTTTGTCTTTTTAAACTCAAAACATTTTTGAAATGGTAATTTGTTTTTTTTATACCCTTTAAAAAAAATCTCAGTTATGAACTCGCTTCCGCTGTATTAACATCAAATTGGTGTTGCCAAGTTTCTTGGTGTATTTATTGACTCATGCTTGTCGTTCTCTAATCATATTTCTTACATCACAGCAATAATTCTGAGACAAGTAGTTATGATTAACCGTGAGAATTATTTTCTTCCTCCTGAAATCCTAGTTACCCTCTATAATTCCTTTATTTTTCCTTACTTTTCTTATTGCGGATCACTTTGGGGAAATACAACGCGGTCTTTCACTAAAAAACTCAAATTTGTCCAAAACCGTACCATTAAAGCAGTTTTTTGGCTTCCTCGTCTATATCCAACCCGTGATTTGTACTCAGATTTTAGCATAGCTCTACTGGATCCAATCATACAAAAACTAAACATATCGCTTGCTTACTCTGCTTTCCATAATAATCTTCCTCCTCAACTACTAACCTATTATAATTATAATAATTCGGAAGCCCACTGTCTCCGTTTATCCAATAGAGCCTTTATAATTCCTAAATGCCCTTCTAGTGCTGCCCAGCAATCTCCCATTTACAAATCTATTATTCAATGGAACAAAATACCCTCCAGTGTTGAGCTAGCCACAAGTTTCTGCAAGCTGTACAATGATGTAACAAAACCTGACAATATTGTTGGGGTTCCACCCCTGTTTCTTTTCTTTTCAGATAAATGAGATATTTTCGTTCCGTAATTACATTTGCTTAGATTTGCCTATAGTATAATTTTCAATGACAATTTAAAAGTCTCGTTGCTAAGCTACAGTTGCTTTGCAATAAGTAAGCTTTAAACTAAATTCTATTTTGGACTTCCTAGTTTGAGTCATTGAATAATAAAGCTAAGAAAATAGAATTGGTTTTGAATGGGGATCGAGAGGATTGGCTGGGCCAAGCGAAGGTCCACCCCTATGAACAGATGTGCACAGAATATTATTTTTGAGTTAGTCTGCATTTAGACCCCGTTCGGGGAAGCATATTTTTGTTATTATATGTGATCGTTTGGAAGAATACAAGTAAGGTATTTTCTGCAAACTGTCTACTAATTTTCCCAGAACCCAGGCAGGGTAGGAATAGAGTTATGAGATACCGTCATTATTATATTGACAGGGGAGTTTTTTACCTCCAAGGAGAGAGTTAGAGATTTTCAGTGGTAACCCAAGGCGGGTCCACTTGGCTTTAGAAAGTGGCCATTTGACCACTCGATCGCGTTATCATACCCTGGGACAGGGTATACTATAAATAGGGTAGTACCAAACCCGATATTTGCAGAACCGGTGTGGTAGACGCGGACATCACATTATAATTTGTGGCCGGGGCTTTCCCCTCCAATAAGTGGTGACACCTGTATATTACCACGCCAATACTGGGGGCATTGTGGCTTACTGGTATAATATTGGTGGCTAAATACCACGAACATTGGTGGCAGCAAGAAAAGGTCCTATCAGTAAACCTGATAGTAAAAGAATTCCGCGTTTTCGAAGAGACAAGTTGAGTTAGCCTACATAGTAGCCTATTATGGTTACACATAAAAAAAATCACAAAGGGAAATTGTTTTATCTGGGCTGTGCCTAGTTGGATAATAATAAGAAATAAAATTTAAGAATCAATAGATCGCGCGAATAATTAACTTGTGAGACAAGGGAGGCTGCGCCGCCCACGTAGAATCGGCAAATTAAAAGGAAACAATTTTTCACGAAAGGATAAAAACAGACAGTGGTAAAAGGATTTTCATTTGGACGGAATGCGTTAAGTAAACCTTGAAATAATGGAGGACAAACGGAGAATTCAGACAAGATCTATCGCGGTAAAACAAAAATTGAATTCAGACACTCAATTGTATGCGACTCCCACTGGAAATACCCTAAGAAAAACACCATCAGATAGAACCATATATCACTCAGGGGGTAAAATAGACATTTCTGACACGTGTGAAGGGGAAATATTCAAAACAAAATCAGTAATAGAGTGATCTCCGGTACAAACTATGGAAGAAGAAAAGAGTTTAAGGCAGATTCAGAAAGAATTATTCCCAGATAGAGAAACCCAGACAAAAGAAACAGTGGCGATAATACATGAAGAAAAATCATTACATGAAAGTACGCGTAAAACAAAACCAACTCACCCTTCAGAGGAGGTACAATAAGTAGGGGAGTTGCGGGTAAGAGAAAATATTATAGAACGAGCAGACTCAGAAAACGAATTAAGAGAATATAAAGACAGTGAGAATCATAGTAGGCCAAGTAGCAGGAGTAGTAGTAGCTCTATTTCCAGCAGGAGCTCGCGAAAAAGCACTCAAATAGATATGACACAACAACTATTAAATTTCATGGAGAAGGACAGATTAGCTAGAGAACAAAAGGAGGAGAAAAAGAGGATAGCCAGATAACAAAAAGAGGAGGAAGATAGAAAAGAGAGAGAGATAGACAAGAAAGACAGAAAGAGGATAGCTAGGGAGTAGAGAAGAGAATATTAGAATAGATAGAGAACGAAAGGAAGACGCTGATAGAGCAGCCAAAGAAAAAAGGAGGAGGAAGATAGGGAAGAAAGAGATAGAGTAGCCAAAGAAAAAACGGAGGAGGCAGACAGAGAGGAAAGAAAACACACAATGGAAATGATTGCAGGGAGAAATTCCCAAAGCCTCAGAAATCGTCTACAATAGAGGTAATGCAGGCAGTAGACCTTCAACCAACGCATTTGCAGAGTCGCATAAAATATACTGAAAATTGAACAGGGAATTAGTTGAAATGGCAGTTGATTCCTGCAGTGACCAAATCTATGTGTGAACTGACCTAATTAATAGAATGGAGATAGACCATAAAAATAAGATTACAACATTATGTTATTATGGAGACAAGCACCCATGCCCGTCTGCTTGGGTAAGAATAGAAATTGCAAAGAAGGACGGTACGGTCCAGAGAAAAACGATAAAAGTAGGCTTAGTACCTACGCTAGCAGTGGATGCTTTAGTAGGAGGAGACTTTGGGGATATTAGAAATCTCCTATCGTTAAAAGCGACTTCTTTAACACTGTGAAAATTACACTACGACGGAAAAATATACAACTCTGTTGACTGCGGGGGAAGGTGGACTGGCCCATAAAGCAAATTGGGAGGCTGTGCCACACTGTCGGAAAAGCGAAATACTTGATACGCGTGTTCGAAATATTGATAATCCACAGAAATGGGATGCAGAAGTAAAAAGTCAACATAATATTGAAAATAAGACGCGCGAAAATGATTTTTCAGGAAAATTTGCAGAAAATAGAAAATTTGAGAACACTTATACCGCATATGAGACGCTAACACGTACAGGCCAAAATGAAACACTGATTGTACCAAAGAAAAATAAATGCAAATAACAAATAAATGCAAAAAAGAGACAAAATTTGGAGATTCAGCCTGCAGTGGCGAAAAATAAAAAAAAATGTTTGATGGGCTGTGCCTTGATAACATAAATAATAGGGAGAAAAATAAAATGTTGGATGGGCTGTTCCTTCATAACATAAATAATAGGGGAGGGGGGTCCAAGACCCATGGGGAATAAAACAAGATGGTTACAAAATAGAGATGAATGACCTACAACGGGTTTGGGGAAAGTTGGGAGATATTGAATGTCGAGTCGGATTGGAAAAAACTTGGGAAGGAATCTGAGATTAGTACTATCAACTCAAAAGATATGTCGATCCTTTAGGAGGGGGAGGAATCCTTTGGGGAAGATCCCCTGAGGGAAGTCGCGAAAGATAGCCCTTTTCCTCAATGCACAACTGGCGGACAAGTTGTGATCCTTTTACCGAGGTTTTGCCTCTCTGATCTGGAGTCCTTGGGTGATACTCTCTCCCAGTCACTTCAAATTTCACCCAAACCTTTGTCCAGTAACCATATCCATAGTTGTTATTCTTCATGGGAATGGACAATTATTTCCGGCAAGCCATATTCAGTAACTAAATTTAATCTTCAATTAGCATCAACGCATATTCTGCGTTTGATTATCCCAGGGGAGGGAACCCAGAAAAAAGGCGATTCATGGTTCGCTCAAAATTTTACTTCATTCCCAGTACCCTTATCGTTTTCACAGGCCTTTGCATGTTCGGCTTTAGATTATCTGAAATTATGCCAAGGGGCAATTTACTTTTTTATTGAGATGTGGGGTTGTTTCCACAGATGGAAATTAAGAGGCTAGTGCAACCAATTTTGCATGATGGCTGGCATCATCAAATGTGCCAGAAACTGATTCTCTGCTGCTCTCAAATGTAAATTCGTGAGAGCGAGGAATTTTTTGTTTTTGATTGTGCTTCGCACAATCATTTTCTACGAATCTTGGGGACTTCAACTTTCAAAACCTAATGCGGATGCTATACGATCTAGACCATGGTGGTCCTACAGTAGAGACGTGTTGATGACCGATCCAGAGCCAAGCGGTGGAAGTAGTAGCACAGACACTGGTGGAAGCGAGAAGGCAAATGGATTTTGTAAAGTTGAAGTTATGTGTTTATGTTTGTAAGTGTGGACCAAGGTAGTGCGTGGGCGATCATTTATCTTACGGGGGAGGTGTTGAGGTTGTACCCCTGTTTCTTTTCTTTTAAGATAAATGCCCTGTTTTCGTTCCGTAATTACATTTGCTTAGATTTGCCTATAGTATAATTTTCAATGACAATTTAAAAGTCTCGTTGCTATGCTATAGTTGTTTTGCAATAAGTAAGCTTTGAACTAAGTTCTATTTTGGACCTCCAAGTTGTTACCTCCAAGGAGAGAGTTAGAGATTTTCAGTGGTAATCCAAGGCGGGTCCACTTGGCCTTAGAAAGTGGCCACTTGACCACTCGATCGCGTTATCATACCCTGGGACAGGGTATACTGTAAATAGGGTAGTACCAAACCCGATATTTGCAGAAACAGTGGGGTAGACACGGACATCACATTATAATTTGGGGCCGGGGCTTTCCCCTCCAATAAGTGGTGACACCCGTGTATTACCACGCCAATACTGGTGGCATTGTGGCTTACCGGTATAATATTGGTGGCTAAATACCACGAACAAATATAATTTAATCTTTCAACTTTTAACCAATTTGCTTTAATTACCCATGAAGCATCCGTTCCATAAGAACCATATATACCCCCAGGGCATAACTTGCAACGCCTGCCCCCGGGCCCTGAATGGCTGTGTCGACAGCGGAGTTTTTTTCTTTCTCTTTTTTCAGTGTTACTTTAACTTTTTTCTTTTTTTTCCTTAACAAGTTCTCTTCTAGGATCTTTATTGTTATTGATGTTTACGTTATGTTTTTATTCCAATAATGAATTGAAATTGAAAATTGAATTTACCAAATTTGGTATCAATACCTGTACTATCCTGAAAAAACTCAAAATCTGCAATTTTAAGCTTTAGCCTAAACTTAAAAAGCAAATTTGCACCTAAAAAAGGCACCTTTAACATACTTTTATTCTTGGGCTTTGGACCAATTATCCCAGGTACAGATATTGCAACCCCAATATCCTGTGTATATATGTTAATTGCAGGATAAAAACCTAAACTTAACATTGTGTTAACAAAATATCTTACCTTACTATTTCTATCAACAACATTTAAATCAAAATTAAAACCCAACACATAAAGCATGGCATTCTTGAACTTGGCAACTTTCCCAAAAATTCATCAATCACTTTGGTAAACTCCTCAACATTACCTGAAGGTGGTCTATAAATTACTTGCAACCATACACTTATTGTTTGCATTACTCACATCAAAAAACATAGATCCAAATTTCATTTCATAATTAACCACAAAATTCGACCTAATCTACGCTAAATCCACTTTTTACAGATACAGCTAAACCACCACTTTGGTGTAGTACCCTATTTTGCATATACAGATTATAATCTTCGATTTCCAATAAAGCAGAATTATGATCATTAAGCCAAGTTTCCGTTAAGGCCAGGATTTGCGGTTCTGTTTTAAGACATAGCTCATCAAGGAACGCATATGATGTGTTTATCCCTTGACAGTTCATGTTGTAGGCTTTCATTTCTCTCATATTCTTCGATCATACATCTTACACAAAAAAGCACACCGGGAATCCACACATTCAACAATCTCACTTACATCATAGTCGCAATGCAGAACACCATCTATCGATTCACACACATCCAGTGGGCTTCTTTCAAGTTCCCTCAACCTACTGGTTAAATTAACCATTATCCAAAATCAAATATAGGCAAGAGCATGTAAAAGAAGGAGCAGAAAAACGCATACCGACTCCCAAAATAAAAACTCAGTGGGTTCATATGGCTCGCTACTTCATTTATAAGCAAACCAAAATTTAATAAGCTTCATAGTTAATAACTTTTCATATAACCTCTAAAAAAACACAAATACTATAAATAACTAGCAAAAAACCATTATTTACATTTTTAGTGCTTTGAACCATTCAACCTTTTCAACGTTACCTGTAGATTTAAAAGAAAGAACCGGTGGTACCACGGGTGGTATCCAACACTCAACAGGTCTCTCCATAAAATATTTTCTTTTCAACATCAATTCCTTTCTTATTCGGCGGTCCTCTCTACTAAAAACCATCACTAATAAAAAGTGGTTTTCCAAACTGCAACTTCTTTCAACTTAATTTCTTTGCATTTTATTCTTTCCCGTATCGTTCCTTATAATCAGTACCCTTTGACTTTGATGAAGTTACTCGCTTCTTGTAGCAGAGGCAACGCTAAAGGATTGCCTATAGTAAAGGCCATACGGCTCTAATTTTTCATTATTATTTTTTTCTGAGAGGCACTTCATATAGAAGGGGCCGTTGCATAAGCTTCAAAAGGGGCTCATTCGATTGGAAATCGAGAATTCTAGTGCCCGTTTTAAAGGTCAAAAGTGAGTGGAAGGCAACTTATACCTTTTCCACACCCACCAATTCCCCAAACACATCCGATCAAAATTTTTAGATAGCCATTTTGTTCGACGTAGTTGATTTCCAGATAGAAAATATGTTTTTGAGGAGGACACTCCCCCCACAACCTTCAAGGCAAGGGTTATAAGTTATGCCCTGGCGGTATATAAGGTTCTTATGGAAAGTATTGTCGTAGAAACTTCAAAAAGGGCTCATTCGATTGGAAATTTAAATGGCTAGTGCCTTTTTTAATAGTCAAAAGTTATTGGAACGCAACTAACACTCCTTCCACGCCCACCACTTCCCCAAACACATCAAGTCAAAGTTTTGAGATAGCCATTTAGTTCAACGCAGTTGAAAGTTTTGGAAATTGTGTCTTTGAGCAGGACACTCCCCCCACAGTCTTCAGGGCAAGGTTTATAAGTTATGCTCTTCCATCCGATCGAATACCATTGGAGGGCAAACCCATCCGATTGACACGAAAAATACGGGGTCGACACAGCCCCCCCCCCCCCAGAGCCCGAGGGCAGGCGTTGTAAGTTATACCCTGGGGGAATATATGATTTTTATGAAAGGTATGCTCGTAAGAACTTCAGAGAGGATTCATTTAATTGGAAATTGGAAGTTCTAGTTCAGTTTTTGAGAGTCAAAACAGATTGGAGGACAACCCCCCCCCCCCCATGCCTCTTTTTCTCCAAAAGTATCCAATAAAAATTTTGAGATAGCCATTAAGTTAAAAATCGCTCAAAAGTCTGATAACAAAAACTCAGGTGTCCACCGAACCCCCCAGGACCCGAGGGCAGGCGTTGTAAGTTATGTCCTGGAGCACGTATGGTTCTTATGAAAGGGATGCTCGTATAAACTTCAGAGAGGGCTCATTTGATCGAAAATTGAAAGTTCGACTTCAACGTTCAATAGACAAAAGAGATCCAAGGTCAATTAGTCCCCCCCCTCCAAGCCTTCTTTTTCCAAACCCATCTGACGAAAATTTTGAGAATGACATTTTGTTAAAAATAGTTCAAAGCTCAGATAAGAAAGACTCCGGTGTCAATACAACCCCCAGGGCCCAGGGGAAGGCGTTCTAAGTTATGCCCTAAAGGTGCGCGAAAAAGGGGCGGGGGAGGGGGCCAGGTTGCCCTCCAATATTTTTGGTTACTTAAAAAGACCACTATAACTTTTAATTTCCGATCCAATGAGTCCTCCCACGATATTCTAGGATCACTGGGTCGATACGATCACCCCTTGGGAAAAAAACAAAAAAAACAAATAAACACGCATCCATGATCTTTCTTCTGGCAAACAAAATTCAAAATTCCACATTTTTGAAGATAGGAGCTTGAAATCTCTACAGTAGTGTTTTCTAATACGCTGAATATGATGGTGCGATTTTCATCAAGGTTTTATAATTTTTAGGGGCTCCTTACCCCTTTTTTCGAAAATCAGCCAAATTTTCAAGTAACTTTTGATGGGTAGGACTAAACTTGATGGAAGTTATGTATTTGAAATCAGCATTAAAATCTGATTCTTTTGATGTAACTATTGGTATCAAAAACCCGTTTCTAGAGTTTCGGTTACCATTGAGCCGGGTCGCTCCTTACTTATAGTTCGTTTCCCACGAACTTACCACGAACTGTTTGATAACTATGCAACGAAAGAAAAATTGTTCATTCTCTGTGGTGTTTAGCTATATGTTTGACTCTTTTTACCCCTAATCTTATGGCAAATCGCAAAAGCCCGCGTAGCCTCACTTTTATGGGAAATAATTTCCACGCTAAAAATGGCTCAAAGTGGCAAATATTCGTCTTCGATTTAGTTATCTCATAGATCCATAAATCTAATTTATCTTAAAAATTAGCCAAACCATGGCTCTCACATTGGGATACAACAGATGTCCCGCGGCCCTATCATCAGTAACTGGCGCACACAGGATTCGTCAATATCACTAGCAAGTGCGATTTTATGTGATTTAAAGTAAAATTTGGATACTTGGGGATTGGTATATTATTTCCTATAGATAATAATAATAACAAAAAGAAGAAAAAACAAACCTGTTCAAATACGCCGTGGGCTAGCTCTTTGCAAGAGTTTCCAGAACGTCTTCCAGTCAAAGCTGGAGGGTGGAGCATCTCTGAAAAAAAAATCTCTATTAGTATCAATTTTTTAGTATACTACAATGTTAGAGCATATTTTATATTGACAACCCTGTTCAAATGGTACTTGTGTAATATACAGAACACATCCGAGAAGTGGAGCTAGGTCAAGTCACAATGTCATCTTGTCATCGTTAATCTTTCCCATAGATTTATGCGAATTGAATACCCTTTTTCACAAATTCAGTTAGTTTACGCGAATGTTCTGAAACAATTCTGAGTGTGGCATCCCATTCTTTAATTACCAGTAATTCATTCCTAAGGAAATTGAGTTAGTTTTACGCAAATGATATAACTTTCAACTTAAACAATTCTGAGTGTAACATTCCATTCTTTAATTAACAGGAAAGCAGTCCTAACAGTTTTAGTTTAGAGTTGTAGTTTGGTTTTAGTAAAAAGTTTTAGTTTAGAGTTGTAGTTTAGTTTTAGTTAAGAGCTTTAGTTTAGAGTTTAGAGTTCTAGCTTAGAGTCTTAGCTTAGAGTTTTAGTTAGAGTTATAGTTTAGTTTAATTTTAGTTAAGAGTTTTAGTTTAGACTTC
>JAQQPU010017221.1:0-18935 GCA_029168905.1 Artemia sp. Kazakhstan ARC1039 | reverse complement strand
ACACAAGTGTTAAATTTCGTAGGATTTGGAAAAAATGTAGCACTTTTGGAGCACAGTGCTAGCTAAGCATGGAAATATCCAGGGAAGTGATGGAGCTCTAGACAAAGAGGCTCGACCCTCCGTCCCTAGGCAGCATAGGAAATTCGTTAGCGCATTTCAAAGTGCTGAAGGGGTGTAAAACATCCCTAAGCTCCACACCGAGCAACGTGATGGTCAACGAGCTTCGGGTGACCGCAAGACTAGGTACCTTGTTGTGTACCTTATCTCCAGAAATGCCCGGTAATGATGATGAATGAGATACAGAGTAAAAGTCTGTCTACGGCATCCCTGGTTTTAAGCGATGTGACGAGACTTGATCCCTCGTCGAGAAGTGAGCTAGCTACCATCCTATCAAGAAGACAAGGCCTAAGCACCGGCTGCTGGAACCTGTGCTCGATAAAATGCACATTGACACAAGCTTTTGTAGCAGAAGAACAATCTCGCTGTTGCTAACACGTGGTTTAAACACAAGCCGTGTCATAGGTATACATGGGAATACTGCGATGGAAGAGTAAAGGTCTAAATAGACTATCTGCTCGTATCCCGACGATGGAAGACATGGTGTTGGACTCGAGAGTACACAAAGGCGCTGACGCAGGATGGAAAAATGGATCTGACCACTTCTTTTTGAGGACAAGGATAAGGTACAGACTTAGCACAAAAAAGGCTACTATTCCGAGCCAGAAAACAGACATATCGAAGCTAAAAGTAGATGAATACCGAGAAGTATTTGTCCTCGAATTCTCGAACCGCTTCGCCGTCCTTCAAGATGACCCCGAGAAGTCAACCCTGACTGGTCAGTGCCTCAACTGCAACGAGAAAAAGACTGAGAAGAAATGGAAAAAGTTCAAAGACAACATCGATGAAGCAGCCACAAGCATACTTGAGCATGCCAAGCAGAAAACCAAGAAATGGATCTCAGAAAAAACACTCAAACTCTCTGCCAAGAAGAAAGAGGTGACCAACAGAAAGTACCCCACATACAAAGTGCTGCGAAAAGAATGTCACAAATCAGCAAGAGCTGACAAGAAAGCCTACTGGTATAACGTTGCTAACGATATGGAAAGAGTCGCATCGCGGAACCATACTCGAAAACTCTATCAAGTACTTGGAGAATGTACTGGGAAGAAGACCCAAACTACAATTCCTTTGCTTAAGGCTAAAGATGGGAAAATATTCAAAAGCATTTATGAACGTATTGAAAAATGGCGAATACATTTCCAAGAGCTATTGAGACCAGGGGGTACTAATAACCGAAATCAACCACCTACAGCTCCCCAGAACCCATCAAACCAACATGCGTATGAAAAGGTATGTAGAGACCCACCCTCCAAGGATGAAGTAACCAAGGTGATCAAAGTACTGAAAAACAATAAAAGCCCAGGAATAGAGGGTATTTCTACCGAGCTACTGAAAGCTCTTCCCAAGCCGGTGGTGGATGAGCTTCGTAGTTTGATCCCCGCAGTTTGGGACATTGATTACATCCCCTATGAGTGGACAACCTCTATAATTGTCCCTATCTTTTAAAAATGTGACCGAATGTATTGTAGAAACTACCGAGGGATATCCCTTATCCCTATTGCTGCCAAGCTGTTCGCAATCATTCTTTTAAACAGATTTAGAGATGTTAGAAACAGCCTAACACGACCCAACCAAGCAAGATTCAGGCCGGGCATGGACTGCTGAGATCAGATCTTTAGCCTGCGACAGATTCTTGAACAGCGGTTTAAACACCAACAGGAAACAATCCAAATCTTCCTAGACTTCATCACTGCCTTAGATTCGATCCACCGTGATGAAATATGGGAATCATTGAGAGAATATGGTGTACCTGAGAAGATCGTCTGGTCTGCTAAGGGAATGCTATGCTGGAACAAAGGCTCGAGTCAGAGTTTATAGCAAGTTTCAGACCTGGTCTTGATTGAGGAGGGTGTACGTCAAGACTGCGTCTTCTCACCAACTTTGTTCAACTTTTCCATCGATTGGATCCTCAAGGTTCTGGAAAAGTATAAAGGTATTGCAGTGAGCCCGGCCTTCTTCGTCACAGATCTTGACTATACTGACGACATGGAAATGCTTGCTGGATCAGCCCAGGCTACGATCAATGACGTGGCAGACAAGGGAATCTCGACTGGCCTAAAAATAAGTCTAGCAGAAACGGCCGGGATGGACGGCCGGGATGGATGAACGCCAGTGACCCTAACGGTAGTCAGATCGAAGACGTCCAGTCGTTCAAATACCTCGGCTTAATGGTAAACCCTGCTGGCGAATCTTCAGAGGAGATCTGGAGCCGCATGTTGTCAGCCTGGAACGTCTTTCTTCAACTACGGAAGGCTCTCTGGAAGCGGACTGAAACTTCAACACGGAAGAAGCTCCGAGTGTATAAAGCTATGGTTATCTCTGCTCTTCTCTATGGATTAGAGGCATAGTCACTGGAAGCAGTCAAAGCGTTGATCTTGAATACCTTCAACCCCAAATACCAGCGTTTATGCTGGGCATACGCCTCTCAGATAGTCTCGAACGCCGAAGTTAGAGGCTTAAGATGTTGGGATCGCCCAGTCGATACATGCATGACAATCGATATTGTCAAGCAGAGGAGACTGAGATGGTTTGGCCACACAATGCGAAGACCAGATGACCAAATAAGCAAAAGATGCCTAATGTGTCTACCACTACTGGCATGGAAAGAGGGAACATGATGCCTAAAGAAGACGTGGCTCGCGACAGTGAAGATTGATCTGGAGCCAATCGGAGGGTTCAGAAAATACAGCCATCTTTGGGACCATCAGTGGCTGGAGATCGTGGAGCCTGCCACTGTAGAGTCAAACCTCTGCATGATGACATATCATCGTCTGCTGGGCGCCACGATTAGCCTGGATGCGGCGTGAATGTGCAACAAGTACAAGTAAGTAAGTTTGCCCTATTGAACCCATGTGCCGACTCGACACTCCTCCTCCCAACCTTTGTGAAAATTATGCGGGGAACCATACACTCTTACTCGTTATAGCAAAATTATATTTGTGAGAAAAGACAATAGTGCTAAGACACGCTTTTAGCTTCCTTTTGGGGTAGGAGGGGAGTATTCGATACAAATAAAAATGTCAAGTATCACACAGAACTGTCTCATGTCTAAAATCCCCGTGTCTCACGTCTGCATAGTGGAATATAATTTCTTCTTTACTGAAAACTTGGAAAAAAGATGTGAGATATACAAAATATTTCTTCTATTTATGGAACCTCTCACACTTCTTTTTGTACAACTTTAGTGGAGTTTTGAATAAAGGGCATATTTAATGTTAGCAGGCCTATGTATATAAGAGGAACAAGAGGAGGGAGCTGGTTAGCGCACTGGCACTCATTTTACTTGAGCAGCAGCACAGACCTTCGCACCCTCCAAATTACAGCTAGTTTTGTCATTAGCTTGAATAAATTGCAAAATGTGACGCATACCCTTCAAAATCACATGTCACACTTATTTGTTCTAATACATTAACTACGCAATATTTGTTTAGTTTCCAGTGATGGCATGTACGAGTGATCTTGTTTCACTGGGAAACAACATTTTAGGGAGTAGAGAGGCAAATATTTTTATCTCGATATCTTTTGAGATGGACAGGAAGAGGCATGACCCCGCTATTTCTACAGTCTCAAATGTAGGTTTCAAACGACTCAATATGACACAAGATGAGCTACTGTTGCACAGTATCCAAGGCCGTATCCAGGGGGGGGGGGGTTAGGGGGTTTAAACCCCCCCCCCCTCGAAATGTCTGTCTGACTCGTAACAAAATGGACATAAACAAATTTTGTATGCGTTGTTCAAGGTTTTTTGTGTAAGCCCCCCCGCCCCCCAAATTTTTTTTTATTAAAAACCCCTCCGAAACAAAATCCTTGGTACCGCCTTGACAATATCTCTTTTGAGACTATACGCAATATAAAAACCTAAATCGAATCGGTATTCACACAAGTTAACGAGATCCATTCCCATGGCACAAGGTAAAAAAAAAATTCATTAATTTGGTTACGTCTAGGCAAGAACGTACCCAGGATTTTTTTCTGAGGGGGGGGGGGAGAACTTTAAAAAACCCGTCAAAAATTTGTTTATATTCATTTTTGTTACGTTTTTAAGAGTCGGACAAACATTTCGGGGAAGGGGGGTGGGGGTTCGAATCCCCTAACCACCTTGGATACGACCTTGCGTCTAGGTTGGGGTTTTCTCTTATTTTTGGAGGGGCTATGTTATGGAGTTTGTTAAATGAGAATATTAAAAGTAGTGTTTCAAGTGAATTTAAAAGGCTGTTGAAGAATCCATTGTTTTCTAAATATGATTTTAATGTTTAATTTAATAGAGTACATAATTGATAGAATAAAATGGTATTAAATCATTAAACATAGTATTTTATTTTGATTGATGTGCGTTAATGAAAGAGTTGAGTGTTAAGTTAGTTGTAGCCAGTGGCGGAGCCAGGGGGCGAGGGGGCACCCCCCCAACCCCCCCCCCCAACGTAGTCCAAAGTAGTGTAATTTACATATTTAGCAAGCTTGCGTTAATCAAACTTGCTCCTAACGCAAGTTTATCGAATCAACCTATTTTGTGCCCCACTAAAAAAATTATGGATCCACCCCTTGTGGTAGCCGGGTACATGATGTTGTAGTTATGTTTTGTTTTTAAAACGTTTTCTGACGTTAATGTTTATTATTTCTTTTTCTTTTTCTGGATTTGTTTGATCCTCCCTCCTCCATATTTGAAGGAATATGTTTATGTTAATTTGTTTGTTAATAATTGATATTAAACTGAATCAAAAGTAAATTTAAAAATATGCCATTATTTTTAATTGATATGAATTTGACCCAGCATATATCAAACAGTTCGTGGTAACGAACTGTAAGTAAGGAGCGACTCTGCTCAATGGTAACCGAAACTCTAAAAAACGGAATATTGATACCAATAGATACATAAAAGAAATCAGATTTTAATGCTGATTTCAAATATATAAGTTTCATCAAGTTTAGTCTTGCTAATCAAAAGTTACGCGCCTGAGAAAATTTTGCTGATTTTCGAAAAAAGGGGGAAAGACCCCCTATAAGTTATAGAACCTTAATGAAAATCACACCATCATATTCAGCGTATAAGATAACCCTACTGTAGAGGTTTCAAGCACCTATCTACAAAAATGTGGAATTTTGCATTTTTTGCCAGAAGAAAGATCATGGATGCGTGTTTATTTGGGTTTTTTTTCCAGGGGTGATCGTATCGACCCAGTGGTCCTAGAATATCGTGGGAGGGCTCATTGGAATGGAAATGAAAAGTTCTAGTGCCCTTTTTAAGTGACCAACAACAAAAAATGGAGGGCAACTAGGCCCCCTCCCACGCTCATTTTTCCCCAAAGTCACCCGATCAAAATTTTGAGATAGCCATTTTGTTCAGCATGGTCGAAAATATGATAACTATGTCTTTTAGGATGACTTAATCCTCCAAAGTCCCCGGGGGGGGGGGGGCTGAAAGTTATCAACTTTACCCAATGTTAACATATAGTATTGGTTATTGGGAAGTATACAGACGTTTTCAGGGGGGATTTTTTCGGGTAGGTGGTGGGGGGGGGGTCGGGCGTTATATGGGAGGATCTTTCCATGAAGGAAATTTTCATGGGGGAACGGACATTGCTATGAAGGGGGTGCCGGATTTCCCATCATTATTAAAGAGAAAGGTCAGATATTAAATAAAAAAAAAGTTTTTCAAATGAAAGTAAGGAGCAATATCAAAACTTAAAACGAACAGAAAATATTAAATATATGATTGGGTTCACCCCCTAGTCAATACCTCGCTCTTTAAGCCAAAGATTTTTTAGTACTTTCATAAGAGCTATTTATTCTAATTAACGGCCTTTGTGATTAAGGGGTCATTTTTAAAGAATTGGAACAAAATTCGAACTTTAGCTTAAAGAGCAAGGTATTGACTAGGGGGCAAAACCCCTAATATACGTATTAAAAATCTATGAATATAGAAGTTCGTTACGTAAGGTAATTCGTAAGTTACGTATATTTATTACTAATAAAAACGTTCGTAAATAAATTAAACAAGTTTCGAGAAAGCCATTTAACCAAATAAAAGTAAAATTAATATACAAATTTTGTTTTAATTATTCATGTACGGTGAGCCAATATCAAAACCTGCATTAATTCAAAAACGTTCAAAATTAAATAAAAAAAACAAGTTTTTTAAACTGAAAGTAAGGAGCGACATTTAAACTTGAAACGAACAGAAATTATTCCGTATATGGAATGGACTGTCCCCTCCTCAACGCCTCGCTCTTTACGCTAAAGTTTGACTTTCTCACAACTGTATTTTTTTAAACAATAAAAAACTTTAGCGTAAAGAGCGAGGCGTTGGGGAGGGGACAGTCCCTTCCATATACGGAATAATTTCTGTTCGTTTTAAGTTTTAATGTCGCTCCTTACTTTCAGTTTAAAAAACTTGTTTTTTATTTAATCGTAATTTGAAGTAAAATAGACAGAAAGCAGTGTTTTGAACACCTTTAATAATTTCTTTGTGTTGCCCCGTTTTGCGAGATCGTGAACAATTCACATTGCAATTCTCTTCCCTGTGCTTCATTCGCATTTGGATAAATACTTGGAATATTTATTCCAATTGAGCGTATAGTCGCTGTTACGCCTAAAGGTCGTATCTGACATTTTAAATCTTCTCAAACAATTGGCTAAAATCTTTTTTTGAGATACGCGTAAAGGTCGTATCTGACATTTTGGGTCTCCTGAAACAATTGCCAAAAAGGTTTTATTAAGATACGCCCAAAGTTTGTATAAGACATTTTGATTTTCCTAAAACAATAGCAAAAACTATTTGTTGAGATACACCTAAAGCCAAAAACGTTTGATGAGCTGCATTCAGAGGGAGAATCAGCAGGGCAGTTTATGTTCAATCATACTTCGATTCTCCTAACCTACATTCTGATTCTCTCGTTGAGAACAGCTTAGCAAACGGTTTTTGTGAATAATCTCAGACATGTGAAAATGTCAGGTATGATCTTTAAGCGTAATAGCTATCATCAAGGGTGCATCATCTATCATGAAGTATGAAACTTGAATTTTTAGACAACATACATAATGCTATACATATATTTTTTTTTAATTTGACTTACTACGGGATTGGGGTTATACTTGAAAGGTGCCCGCTAAGGTAAACACCCTGATCAAACACTATTATGAGATTATATAGATTAAGTTCTTTGTCAGATTGTTTTCTTAACCTATCACTACTCCGTGTAAATCAATTTGATGGTACGAAATGTCACGTTTAAGTATTTTTACCTTTCTTTTGTGCCTATTTTTACAATGAGAAAAGATTGAAAAGAAAGCGGACGAAAATTAATAAAACGTAGTTCAATAAGCTGTTGCTTATTCTTTCCAAGGACGTATCTAATACACTGATACTTGAAAAAAGAGGCTTTTTTTCGACATTCAACAAAAGGGTTCTTAATTCAATCTTCTAAAGACATTCATCCAACCTGAAACGATAGACAATCGCCCAAGCATGGAAAATAAATAGTACTGACAGTCAAAGTTATGCTGTGTAAAAGGACCTTTAATCCGGCAAACAGATAAACAGTCTCATGTTTAACTAAAGAATATATAAGCGCAAGGGACAGTACTTAAGGGGAAACGATGGTTCCCTGGGTTTCAAGAAATGATTGAAAAGATTCGGATAATTTCTTGTTTTGAACTAATGTTTCATACAGCTTCAGCAGGACATAGGTGCTCATAATCAAGGCCGTACCCAGGATTTTTTTTTCGGAGGGGGTTTTACTCAAAGATTTATTTTTCGGGGGGGGGGTTACACAAAAAAAAACTCAAAAACACATACAAATTTTTTTTATATCTATTTTTGTTACTGTTTTACGAGTAAAAAAAACACTCCAGGAGGGGTTCAAACTCCCCTAACCCCCCCTCTGGGTACCGCCTGGCTCATAGTTTGTTCTCATAGTTTGCGATCTCGGAGTGAAACTGTCCTACGGCAAAAAAAACAAAAAAAAACAAAATCAGTCTCAGAAAAAAGCAATTAATGTTTTGAACGCTCAACGCTATAAAAGGTTTTGAACGCTCTTTTTCCAACACTCAATAGCAAGGAGGATTCATGGGGAGCTTTGGAGCCTGCTCGCTAACGAAATCCCAAAGTTTTCTGAACTTCTGAGAATTTAAATTCAAATTACCAAATACGAAAGATTTTTATTATTGCCCCCTCCCCCTCCGAAAAAATTACTGCCTGCGTCCTAGTTCAATAATCCAATTAATAAACTTGTTTTAGCTTAATTTTTTCTTCGGCTAATAATATTTGCATTAATAAGTAAGCCGAATAAGATAATTTCCCTCGCAGGGATAATTTTACTCCCGGGAATAGTGTTGAGGCATCGATTGGGATAGAACTGAATTTTGTATTGTTAAGCAATAGAGGGGTGAACGGAGTCCCACTTAGGCCATTCGGAAGAGCAAGAAAAATCCTGCTAAATTGATACAATCTGCAAAATTTTGATGCAGGATAATTTTACTCTCAGGAAGGGCCGTATCCAGGATTTTGTTCGGGGTGGGGTTTACAAAAACCTTTACAATAAGCAACAAAACACAAATTTGTTTACATGTATTTTTGTTACTTTTGTACGAATCTGACAAAATTTTAGGGTGGGGTTCTAGCTGGGTAGTCTCCCCCTCGGATACAGGCAGAATACGAGTTCTTAAAAACGGTATCATGGTTGCAGAAGTATCTGAAACCTAGTTGAAAACGAATAACACCACGAAGCAAAAAAAAAAAAAAAAAAACGAGGAAACTCTAGTGAGAATATTCTCCCAATTGATAGAGCCTGAAACTCCTCAGCTATAAATCTACAAGTTTAAGATTTTTGTATTTTTATTTTCATTTCGTATCATCTTAATGCCAGTTAAATTTTTTTTTTGCACCTATTTTAAAGTTTAAACGTAGTAGAATTGTCATCTCGCATAACCCCATCGTTGTCGATATTCAAAATGTTTTTCATGAATGATGTAAATGTAATACACTGCATATAGGTTTTTAATGTTTGCCATTGAAATGCTTCAGTTTACACTAGTATTTAAACGCGGTTTGTGATTTTGCAAAAAGAATATTTACAAATGAATAGGTGAGAATTGTGTTCCAGTTCCGATGTTGAGTCAAAGTAAAGATATTGAATTAAAGCATTTCAGGCTGGCCCAGAGTTCTGATTCTAAGAGAGAGTAGAACCATTTATAACATACCCGAAAATGGTATCTTATCGAATTGTGAAAAGCATCCTCAGTTCCCCATTGAAAAAGCAACGAAAGTTGTATTCTGGCATGTTAGCACTGTTGTTTCTTCTGTTTTTCTGGTTTTATTTATTTCTGCTTTGGCCACCTCTACCAGCCAACTGGTTGTTTGAAGAGTGATGAACAAGGGTTCATTCGAAAGTTGATTTTTATGGATTTGCACTTTTCATAAACTCGGACTGACAGCGCCAACAAAGTGATTTTTTTCACCTGCATTTGTGGCCTACTGGATGGTCGCAGATTGGTGACTAGGGGTCATTTTATAGATAATAGTTTTTACATCCACATTTCATGAACTCATTATGACTGCACCAAAATAAAGTGCCATAAGGCTTTAAAATAGGAAACTTAGGTACCATCTCCAAAACTAGTGGGGCTTACTGAGGCCAAGAGCAGTGGCGTCAATATGGAGTAGGTGACACAGACCTCCAAGATTCCGCCCCTCCCAAAATTTTTAAAAATACCTTTTTTCGATATTTTCTTTCATTTTTTTTTTGGTACTTTCATGGAAAAAAACAACAACAAATTGTCTAGCATTGACTTTGATAACTCTATTTTTGCCCCCGTCCCAATTTCTGCTAATCGGCGCCACTAGCCAGGAGACTAGGTAGCCCCTCTCTTTAGAGCTCTTGTCAAGGAGATTCCTTGACATGAATACAAGATCGATTGGTCTCTTAGGCATCATTGCAGATGCAACGCTGCCGCATGGGACTAGGCCATAATACCTACTTAACCTATGAGGCTAAGGGGTTAAAAATCGTTTCCTGGCGCTATTCCAAAGTTACTCAAGCACCACTATTTTCACCTCATTTATCTTGGCACCATATCCGGTAGGCGCAAATACCAATTCAGGGTGCCATCTGAAGGATAGATAGGGCTGTAAGACTGGCTAGACTGTCTGAATTTATCTTATTAAGAGAACTGTCTGATGCCGACACAATCTCAGGTAAGCTGGTTGTCTGTTCCCTGGATCCTTAGGAGAAGTAGACACTAATCCAGTTTTTCGGTTATTCTCGATGTTTAAACTTTAAACATATTATTTTCCACTACATCCCGAATTCATTACCAGCAAGTGGATTTCCACTCTGGTTTGAGTTTTGCAGGACGTGTCCTCAAATCTTACTTTAGGCCCCTTTTGTATGCGGCTTTAAGGTTGCCCTTACAGTTTCTACATGATTAGGTATAGTATAATAAATAATAATCCATAGCTTGTAGTATGTATTTTCATTACATAGCAATTCCTATTGCATTTTCAAATATTCATGCACAAAATAGATAAATAATAACTTCTTGAGATTATTCCCGTTTCAAGCAAAGGAAAAATGACAAATTAACGGTGCGGCTGAAGTGCTGCTGCACAAATGGAAGCATCTCTCTCAAAATTTGCATGAAAAAATAACCAAAAGAATTAAATACTAAACAAGCTCAAGAGGGGGGTCACTCTCTCAGAAATGATGCGCACCGGATGGCGCGTGTCAAGCTTGGTGGAACTGTGCGGCACAGGTGGCGTTCCAAGATGTACACCAGGTGGGGAAAAGTCAGCACCGACAGGAACAAATTATTTCCAGACTCAAGTAAAGAATGATGCTAAAATCTAAAACCAGTAAAAATTACACGGGATCAAAAGGGAATTGTCGCCCTCCCATCTATCGACTCCGCTTGTAATGTTCAAGGTGAGTTCTTGCGATAAACTGAAAAGTTACGAAAATACATTTTGCGCCCAATTGGCAACAATTCCTTCCTTGAGGGTAACTTCTGCTCATTTTAAGTTTTAATCCTAAACTTTATTTGTGCTTCAAAAAGTAAAAGATTAGAAAAAATTTATCCCTGCCATGAGATACTCAGACTTTATTAGTAACATAGGGAGAAATCATAGTGAGTTAGTACTGAGTTGTGTGCCATAGCCCAATGCCGGCGAACATTGCGACGGCATTTTTCTTCTAACCGCATGTTTTTTGTGATTCCTTTTTGTTTTGATTCGTTGTGTTCTCGATGTCGCATGTGTTCTAACTGCATGTTTCTTTGTACTTCATTTTCGTTTTGTTCCTTGTTTTCGCTTGTCTTCTAACCGAAGATTTTGTTTTTTATGCTTCATTTTCTAATTTGATTCGTTGTGATCCTCGTTGTCAAATGCCTTCTAACCACGCATTTCTTTGTGCTTTATTTTCGTTTTTCCTTATTGGAAAAAAAAAATTCTTGCTGTTTAAACGACTTACCATTTTCAACCATAGTAAATTTGCGTTTTTCAGGTCGTCATCTAGCCACAATTTTTATGCGATGCATGTGATGTCACATGAAGAATGTCTTTCGAAAATTAAGGCTCAAGCAAATTTTCCCAAACTCATTACCTGTCTAGATATTTTTTTTCAGGCCAGAAAATCTCAGTATGCCAATCTTCAAAAAAATATATGGAGCCGTTTTCGAGGAAAAGCACGTAAAGAAATGTACAATTATTGCTCGCTTAAAGAGAGTAGATAAATAAAATGTTTTCCCATCAAAATGGCTAGATTCTTCCGAACGAGTAGAGACAGAGAGAATTACAATGGGGGAAAAAACAGAAGAAGATGATCAGAAAACTATAATAAAACACTAAAATACTAATATGAATAATGCATCTGATAAATAATAAACCTAATAAACTTTATATATACATATATTTAATCAGCAGATGGTAAGCTTCAGTATCAAAAAGCAGGATCTTACAATGCGTGCTAATCCACAATCACGATTAAATCTTAGTTCACTCCATACCCCTATTCCTGTTCACAACAGCCTTTTTTATTATTTTCATTGTCCCCTTTAACCCCTGTAAAGAGCGACATCTCTACGACAAATGAACAAATCTCAGCACTTTGAATGTAACCTAACCTAATTTGACACGAGATAGGAACTAGATAAATACGATTAACACGGATTATTAAGGGTTGCCGAGCAACAACAATCTGAAATGTTGCTACTGTAAACAGTAGTCAAGGCAACAGTGTACTAATCTGAAGTTGTATAATGGTAGATTTAAGCCAATCAAAACAAAGTAAAATTACCAGCTGCTGTTGTTTGCACTGGGTTTTTAACTTCAACTAACCTCTTTTTTTTTTGCAAACATGGGTATTGAAAACATAGGCGTTACTTGGGAGGGGGGGTCAATTAGTTTGGAAAATATTATAATTTATTAAGTAAACTTAAATATGATGATTTGTTAAAAACTGGTTTTAGTTTGGTCAAGTTCATTTTTTTTGTTAAAACATAAAATTGCACTAGGTTAAGAGGTACATTTTAAACTAACTTTTTATTAAATTACTGTCGTCACGGCAAAAATTATTATAGCGCTATATTTGTTTAAACTTTGATAGGATAAGGTAAGTGCACAAAAATAGATACTCGTCATGCATGTATCGGACCATTCTGTGCCCGAACAGGGCGCAAAATGAGGACTCCCAACTTAATTTTATGTTTGTTTGATGTGTGTGTATTGTTTATTATGCATTACGCAACGTTTTTTAAATTAACCGAATAGCGTCAGTGCTAAGTAGTAACATTTCTTCGTTGCCATTTGAAGAAAAATGTGCTATTGAAGACTTAAGGTAGGCTTACGCCACCTTTACTTTTTTACCATTTGTTTTTCGGTATCCATTACAAATATTTTTCCAAAATAATTTTCCAGACAGCTTAAAAACACGTTTTGCCATGTATTTTCCAGAAAATTTCAAGGAAAGGGCCCCGAGAAACCCCCTTCCTCTGAAAGGTACCCCACACCCTCAAATGTGGACCCCCCTCCAATCAAAACGCTGAAATTACACCCATAATTGCAAGAATTATGCTGACGCTAGTTTTAAATAACATCTACGTCGGTATCATTTTAATATTAAAATAACGTTTTTTTTATGATTGTTTCAATGGGCATGTAAATGACGGAACTTCTAAATATTAAAAAAAAAAGATACTACAGCGGAATTCCAGAAGGGTTTCTCTGAGGCCATTTTTCGTCTCAATATGCATAAATTGACCTCAAAAATTCTTGAATATAATCTTCCAAAAAAAAAAAAAAAAAAAAAAAAAAAAAAAAAAAAAAAAAAAAAAAACGGCACGCTACACTTGAATTTCAAAAATTGCAACTAATTTAGTGTTGCAGAATGGTAAATTTAACACAATTAAACTAGAAGAAACTCACCAACTGCTGTTGTTTCCACTCTTCTTGAAGTTGAGCTAGCAGACGTGGAGTTAGTAGACCCTGCTCCATTAATCTTTGACTTAGCCTCCCTAGAGCAGCAGGTTGAACATCTAAAATATAAGTATTCTTGCAATGCTCAGCTTTAAAGAAAAGACGAAGTCTTTTGACCTAATATCAAACTTTATTACAGTAATTTTTGTCAAAATATAGCTGAAATGGACTCAAGAATTGTACTAATTATTATATAAATATTATATAATATTATATAAATACACATGCATAAAAAAACACTTTGAGCAACTAATATAATGAAACACTAATACAATAATCAAAATAAAAACTTCATATTTCAGAAACAAATTGAGATTCTCATATTTATACTAGTAGAAATCACTACTGGGTCATGAGCTCTCAAAGCGTGCAAAACTTGCAGAATATACAACATTTTCTGAGAGACGGTTCCAGCGGTTACAAAACGGTTCGTGCCGATTCTTCCATTTACTTCTCGGGAATAAAACGTTTAAGTATATTCCCTAGTAGCTCTGGAATGCACAACATCAAAAAAAGGTTTTTTTTTCTCAACTGGAAGTAAAAAGCAACATTAAAACTTAAAACGAACAGAAATTATTCAATATACTGGGAAGGCTGCCCCTTCCACGACCCAAGTCCTTTACGCTGAAGTCTTAAAGTCCTTTAAAATACATTTCATTCAAGTTCAATTACCATTGTATTTGAGCATTCTTTCTTAAATAATTGTGACAAAGAGTCAAATTTTAGCATAAAGAGCGAGGGTTGAAGAAGGGACAGCCCCCCCCTCACATACATAATAATTTTTGCTCGTTTTAAGTTCTAAATGTTGCTCCGTAACTCTAGTACAAAGAACATATCTTTATTAAATTTCTGACCGTTTTTGAAATCATTCCAGAATATCCCATCCCCTTCTCCGTGTAAAATTTTCCCAGGAAAATTTCCTCCCCACGAAGCCCCCCCCCCCTAAAGAATTTCCATGTATTTCCCGATAACAGATACTACACGTGAACAGTGCGCAAATTGCATAAGTTACAGCCCTTTCCCCAGTGACTATAGTTACAGGACCTTTTAACTACGCTGAACAAATGGCTATCACGAAATTTTGATCGGATGACTTTGGATAAGCTTTATAGTAATTATTTTTCACTAAGGATTTAGCAAGATAAGACACCGCTAGTAAATAATAAAATTTTTTAGCAAATACGGTGACACTTATTTTGTAAACATTTATAAAATAACAATTTTTACAGTGTTGACGAAGTAACAGTTAGGTGATTTGACATTGTTTAAGGTATATAAAGTATTTAAGACGAACAGAAAAGTTTTTTTTCGAGAGAAAGACTTCTTTCATATTACCAGAATATAGCCAAGAGTAGTTAGGTAGCTGCCACTCCTCAAGACAAAAAATCTGCCAAATAATGATAAAGACCTAGTTAAGCAGCACATTTGAGCAGGTAAATAGTCAGTATTGTAACCTCAATAATACTTTGCTTTTGCAAAGCAAGGACTTATCCAGCAGGTACCAGGGACAAAAATAGGGACATGCAATAGGAACCTTTGATGCTTCTTAGAAATTCGGTAATGCCAATTAACACATGAAAAAAATAGAGCCTGGAAAGCTATGTTATTTAAAATATGAACAAAAAATCACTGATGCCAATTAATTTTGTCTCAGGAAGTTTTAGATATTCTATACGCACTTTAGCCTGGAAAACTTATTTCGATGTTCATAAGATTCATATGCAGTGAGTGATTAGTCTCGAGAAAACCTCCTATCTGAAGTGTTGACATTCAGTATCGCGAAGGTTTTTCACTCTCCTTGACAATAAGCAAAACTCCAGAAGCGTGGTTTGTGTTTTCTGCTGAGGATCTATTAAAAACGGAAGATTTCTTTTTTACCGAATTACATAAGTAATAGCCTCCTCTTGCCCCTTCCCCAACCTCCCGCTACTGTGTTATTGCTTTAAGGAGGAGTAATAGCCTCCTCTTGCCCCTTCCCCAACCTCCCATGCCAGATACTGTGTATTGTTCTTCATAGAATCCTGGTTCTTCCTATGCTTGCTGTCCTATTAAGCGTAAATGATGTGGTTATTATTTTGCTTTTTAATTTTGTTTTTTTTTGGCTTATGTTAGAGAAAATCAAGAGATTAATAAAATTTGTTTCTGAATATAAAAAATGATATCTCCCTTAAAATTGCACCGACACTCTATTTTAGCCCTAATACTGCAGCACAACATTCATCAGCATAGCTAAAAAGTGGCAGAATTACAGGAAGTTAAACCCTTAAAGATCCTTAAAGAACCCTCATGAGAAAATATGTCAAAATCACGCTTAATTCTAAAAACAAAAGAAATCTGGCTATTTGATAACTTGGTAGTTTGAACAGCTGGTATAAGCTGAGTAAAAATACCGTTTCGATTAAGGTCGTATTAAGAGGGTATGGCACCTTCTAACTTAGATCCTTCAAACATTTGGGCCCTTGGCTTATATTTTGTCTCTTCTTTACCCAAATTTTAAAGATTTCAAATTACTAATATTACGGGCTGCTTTAGTCCGCAAAGTTTTCAGCATGATTGTCCTTGAACCAACGCATATACACAGATGGGAGAGTCTCAGCCAATTTTTTTCCGAATTCTGGGCGCCTATTATTCACGCTATATTTTTTTTTACTGTCCCCCTCCCCCATCCACGTGCCAGGGTTAACACATTTTATATAAAATGTTACATAAAAATTTTATATAAAAATTTTATATACCGAAGAAAATTTTCTTCGGTATTGCCCTTGTAAATCTGGTAGTTTCGAAAGTAAGTAAGGGTGAATAGAAAAGTGTCGTATTTAGAGGGGTTTTAAAGCAATTAGGACATAATTAGGAGTAATTAGGAAATGTTGTAATTTAAATCCTAAAAACGCTTGGTTTCTTGGTTGAAATTCTGTACTAGGGTTGTACTTTTTATCGGCTCGAGGTTCTCTACCCAAATATTACCAAGTCCTAATTACCAATGTTACAAGCTTCTTAATCCGCTAAATTTTCAGCATGACAGGAATTGAATGGCTTAAGCTAATATTTAAGTTCTGATTGTCGTTGGACCCCTTTTATATTCTCTAAAATATTTTGCTTTGGATTTGCCCTTGTAAAAGTTGAAATGGTTTTATATCTAACCTGTATGTGTTTTCCAATTGCCCAGGCCATGCTGTCAATCCCCTTTTCAAATCTCCTTTAGGATTAAAACTTAATAGGCTTACACCTGTTTTGATAGAATCTCTTACAGAGGAAGCTTTACTTTGTTGAATGTACTTAAACGACCGGAAACTCCCCCCACTTTAGAAACTGTTTTAAAAAAGAAGACAAAATAATCTCTTTTCCCCTACTTTTCCTATTCTTACTTTTAAATTTGATTTTGTCATGTTGAAAATCTATCATTGTTTTAGATTGCCGATAACGCTTAGTTGCGTTATCTGTAAATCCGGCCTCTAAGGTCTTTAGATACCTGTTCAGTGTTGCCAGCGCTTTGAAATTAACTGTACCAGTTTTCCGACTAAAATTGTACAGCAAGAAAGTAATTGGCACCACCGGAACAGCAAGTTAAATATTTGCCCTAACAATCAGAAAACTTTCAATAAACTAAAATTTAGAACAGATATTTGAGTCAAAAAGGAGTAAATAAAACCTAATGTACCGGGAAATCTGATTGTACCAACTTTTTCCAAATGTACTACACTGTGCCAAGACCTCTAAATTGTACCAAAAACGGTACAATTGTACCGCGTTGGCAACACTGTACCTGTTTTGTGGTTGGCTGCAGAGCATGGGAGGCTTTCGGAAAAGAGGGCCAAGTTTATCCTTCATAAACATATGTTATATTTGGTGAGTGCATGTCCTCGACAAAATATCCTCTACTCTATCGAAGGAATATTTTCTTTGGGCCAATTTTAATCATGGTTGCAGCATAGAGCAAACCCCGACCCAAAGGAATAAAAATAAATAATAATAAAAAATAAACAAATAAAATTAAAATGGGTTCCTGAAGAAACTGTCAAGTGACAAAACTCTGTCTAAATGATACATATTTAGAAAATATAGTTATGTATAATCAACATAAAATATAGCAATCTAAAACTAACTTACTATATTTCAGGAGCCACCCCCCAGCCCGTGCAAAATTCCCCCACAAGCAACACTGAGCAGCCACAGAGAAAGTACAAAGTAGGTGCCTCAAAATGTCGATCCGATGTCAGCGAAGAGCAAACCACGACCCAAAGGAGTAAAAATAAATAATGATAAAAAATAAACAAATTTAAAGCAAAATAGGTTCTTGAAGAAATGTCAGGTGACAAAACTCTGTCCAACTGATACATATTTAGAACATATAGTTATCTGGCAATAACACAAAATACAGCAATCTGAAACTAATTTACAATATTTCAGGAGCCGGCGTCTCCCCCCGTGGAAAATTCTCCCACGAAAAATTCCCCCGCGGGCGAAACTGAGCAGCCACAGAGAAAGTACAAAATAGGTACCTCAAGATGTCGATCCGATGTCCAAAGGGATAACAAAAGGACCACATATCAAAACAGTTTTAGGACAGGGGCAGGTTGGTCTCCAGTCACTTCCGAATTGCGGAAGGGGATGAGGAAGGGAAGGGGCAACCCCATCCTATACGGTATAAATTCGGCTCATTTTGGGATTTAATATTACTCTTTACTTTTATAATAACAGTGTAGACCAGAAATATTCCCAGAAACCAAGAGGGATTAAATATCAATTCTTACCTCCATCTCCCCCGACCCTTCCTTAGAACTGATTCTGCATTATGATTTCCCTCCGAAGAAACGACCACCCCTTCCAAAAAAAATTATATGTTAACAATGGGCAACTAGCATAACTTACAGCCCTTGCCCCGAGGGTTGGGGGGTTGTCAACCCCAGAGGCATAGTTATATTGCCTATGGACTATTTTTAAGTAAGACAATGGCTATTTCAAAAATTTTGACCGAATCCATTGGGGGAAAAGGTGTGTGTGGGGGGGACTGGTTATCCTCCGATCACTTTTTGACTCTTAAAAAGGGAACTAGAACTTTTGACTTCCAATCAAATGAGTCTTCTTCAAAGTTTATACGACCACAGTTCCATAAAAAACTGTATGTGTTAACAATGGGCAACTTGCATGTTACAACCTTTGCCCCCGGGCTGAGTTTTTTTTTTTTTTTTACCCCGAATGCATGGTTATTTAAACTCTGGACTGTCTTGAACAATATGGCTATCTCAAAATATTGATCCGATGCATTCGAGGAAGAGGGTGTGGGAGAGGGGAGAGATGGTTGGTCTTCAATCACTTTTGACTCTTAAAACCACTAGAACTTCTAATTTCC
>JAQQPU010017219.1:3330-18938 GCA_029168905.1 Artemia sp. Kazakhstan ARC1039 | reverse complement strand
AAAAAACTAGAGTTTACGGTCAAAAACCCTTATTAGCTTAGATTTTACGGAAATAGTTTTATTTTTCGATCCATAAATGAACTTAAGTTTCACATTTGAACCAGAGAATGGACCTAAGTTTCACATTTGAACGAGAGAATTGTATTTTCCATAATTTTCTTACAGGAAACTAGAGTTTAAGGTCAAAAACCCTCATTAGCCCAAATTTTAAGGAAATAGTTTTATTTTTCGATCCAAAAAGGGACTTAAGTTTAACATTTGAACCAGAGAATTGTATTTTCCATAATTTTCTTACAAGAAACTAGAGTTTACGGTCAAAAACCCTTATTAGCTCAGATTTTAAAGAAATAATTTTTTTTCGATCCAAAAAATGGACTTAAGATTCACATTTGAATCAGAGAATTGTATTTTCCATAATTTTCTTACAAAAAACTAGAGTTTACGGTCAAAAACCCTCATTAACTCAGATTTTACAGAAATAGTTTTATTTTTCGATCCTAAAAAGGACTTAAGTTTCACATTTGGACCAGAGAATTGTATTTTCCATAATTTTCATACAAAAAAATAGAGTTTACGGTCAAAAACCCTTATTAGCTCAGATTTTATAGAAATAGTTTATTTTTTCGATCCAAAAATGGACTTAAGTTTCACATTTGAACCAGAGAATTGTATTTTCCATAATTTTCTTACAAAAAACTAGAGTTTACGGTCAAAAATCCTTATTAGCTTAGACTTTACGGAAATAGTTTTATTTTTCGATCCATAAATGGACTTAAGTTTCACATTTGAACCAGAGAATGGACCTAAGTTTCACATTTGAACGAGAGAATTGTATTTTCCATAATTTTCTTACAAAAAACTAGAGTTTACGGTCAAAAACCCTTATTAGCTTAGATTTTACGGAAATAGTCTTATTTTTCGATCCAAAAAGGGACTTAAGTTTAACATTTGAACCAGAGAATTATATTTTCCATAATTTTCTTAAAAAAACTAGAGTTTACGGTCAAAAACCCTTATTAGCTCAGATTTTAAAGAAATAATTTATTTTTTCGATCCAAAAAATGGACTTAAGATTCACATTTGAATCAGAGAATTGTTCTTTCCATAATTTTCTTACAAAAAACTAGAGTTTACAGTCAAAAACCCTTATTAACTCAGATTTTAAAGAAATAGTTTATTTTTCGATCCAAAAATGGACTTAAGTTTCACATTTGAAAGCTACGATCGTAATGAATGATACTTGTTATCAGAAAAAATGTCAATTGCCAAAAAAAAAGAAAAAGAAATGGGGGGAGGGGGCCCAAAAAGTTGGAGGGAGGGGGCTCCCTTCGAGTTTGGGGATAGGGGACCTATGGAGGGTTGATGTCTATGCTGGTTAGGGGTCATTGGTGCTTATGATGCTTGATGGTTCGTACTCACATACACCTTACTACTTGATTTGCAAGGATTTCTATGCTTTGTTCTTAATTTCTTTATTAAAATTATTTTCTTGCCATCTAAATCTCTCTTAGTATCAACTTTTTAGTATACTATAACGTTGGACCCTATTTTAAACTGACAACACTGTTCAAACGCCACTTGTGTATTATACAGAACACATCAAAGAAGTAAAGCTAGGTCAAGTCATAAGACCATTTTATCATCGTTAACCATTTTCATAGATTGATATTGTTCCAAAATTATAATAAATAAGGTATGAATTAACAAGATCTTCAGGGTTACCTTAACTGTTAATCACTTTAACCCTTTTTTTCTCCATCTTCCAAGCTCCGATGTCTCTGATTGGCTCCTAAAAAACTGATGTTAGCTCAAAAAAACAGTCTGGTTGAAAAACTTGGAGTTGAAACAAACTTGTGTGGGGGATCCCCGCTCATACTGTTATCTTTTTTTCAATGTTTAGGAACCGGAGGGGAATCCCCGCTCACTTGGAAAGGTACCAATGAAAGGCAAGCAAAACTCTCTCCCTTCCCTCCAAAAATATTTTATTCAGAGATTTCTTGTTAAAAAAATTATCCAATCACTAATTAGAATCAATCACACTCCTATTGTTCAAACATTAATTAATATCGTTCATAGTGTCCAATTTGCGAATTCCTTTTCCCTTTTTGCAAATGTCAATCAAACATTTCCGATTGTAAAAGCGTGTTTAATCACGTTGCTTGGAAAGGTATCCATAAGTACATGCTCTGAAAAGGTGCCAAGGAAAGTAATCTCCCCAAATAGGTTCTTGTATAATTCCATGTGCAATTGATATCAATAGCTATAACCAGTCTGGTAATCTGCCTTGGAAAGGTGCCAAGGAACATAAAGGCCCAGAATAGCAGAGGAAGGAACATAGTGCTATAGAAGTATAAGTTAGCACTCTACTATCCAGTGCCACAACATGATGAGGTCCTTATACATGTAGCCTATATTCTATAAAAAAATTGAAATATTTTCAAAGTAAACAAGTGTTTACATAGTTTTTGGCCTGCAAATATATTTTGAATAAATATTGACCCTTCAACGAAACTTAATGATTTACAGTATTCTACAAAATTTACATAGCTTACAAAATTCATGATAATAATTGCGAATTTTGTCTTGTCTTATTTACCATCATAATAATTATTTAATGTACAATTTTTCTATTTTCTAATTGTTCTGCTGTTTTACGAAGCTGGGAAAATATAATTAGTTAATTTATTTAATTATTTCCCGCTGGTACGAACAAAAAGAAAATGCGGAGTAGTACAAAACAGGAAAAATAAAAATAAAACTCAAACAACAAAAAAACACTTAGATAAACAATAGCTTCTTCAATCGCACTCGTAGATAAAGTGTAATTGTTGAAACTTGCACAATGATTAGAACGCTCTTTTCTTGGTACTTTGATCGGATAATGGCGAATCTTAATTGGGTCAACCATATTTTGGATCTTCAGAACGTAAGCATTTCTCTCCCAAAGGGTATATCGAAGTTAAATTTTGACATACTTACAGATACTGATCTGGATTTGTAATCAGAAGTTTTACTGCCCTTTTTAAGATTCAGAGTGAACGGAGGTTGGATACCTCCCCTCCCCCCGCACTTTGTATTTTTCCGAAATGCACCTGATAGAAAATTTGAAAGGGCCATTTTTCTGTCATAGAAACTTTGAAAACAGCTCATTCGATTACAAATTGAAAGGGTCAGTACCCTTTTTAATAGTCGAAATGAATGGAGGGCAACTAATCCCTCCCCTCCCGTGTCCACCATTTCCCCGAACACATCCAATCCAAATATTGAGATGTCCATGTTGTTCAAAGTAAATGAAAGGACTGGAAATTATGTCTTTGAGGATGACTACCCCTCCCCCCCCAGAGACCTAAGGGCAAGGGTTGTAAGTTATGCCTTGGTGCAAAATAAGGTATATATATAGAAAGGGTGGTCGTATAAACTTTTGAGGGGGCTCGTTGGATGGGTAATCAGAAGTTCTAGTGCCCTTTTTAAGATTCAGAGTGATCGGAGGCTGGATAACTCCCTCTCCAAACCTCGTATTTTCCCGAAATTCAATTACTAGAAATTTTTGAGATGGCCATTTGTTGTCGTAGAAACTTCAAAAAAGGCTCATTTGATTGGAAGTTGAAACGATTAGGGATCTTTTCATAGGCAGCGCAATAGCGCAGCCTAAGTAAACAACGATGTTGGCACAATGTTTTATTTATTTTTTTTGTTCGTATCGTACGAGTTGTCGAAGAAACTTCGAAAAGAGCTCATTTAATGGGAAATTACAAGGGCTTGTGTCCTTTTTAATACCCGAAAGTGATTGGAAGGCGACTAAAACCCCTTCCACGTCCCCCCTTTCCGAAAACAAATCCGATCAAAATTTTGAGATAGCCATTTTGTTCAACGTAGTTGAAAGATTTGGGAATTATGTCTTTGAGGAGGACACTCTCCCCAGAGCCCTAAGTGCAAGGGTTGTAAGTTACGCCCTGTGGGAATGTAAGGTTTTGATAGAAAGCGATGTAGTAAAAACTTCAAAAATGGCTCATTCGAATGAAAATTCAAAGGCTAGTGCCCTTTTTTATAGTCAAAAGTGATTGGAGGGCAACTTACCCTCCTCTCACGCCCACCATTTCCCTAAACATATCCAATCAAAATTTTGAGATAGCCATTTTGTTCAACGTAGCCAGAAATTTCAATATAACTTGTACTTTACCGAAAAAATTCTTTTAAATGTTTTCATTTTTATAACTTTAAGAAATCGAAAATTAATTAAGATTTTAAGGAATAAATATCAGCATATGTACATTAAACTGAAAATTCACATTGTTTTTTCAATATATTCATTTGATTTTTTTCAGTGAAGTGCAAATTATACTCTGGCTTTTAGAAAGCATAGGGGTTTAGAACTCTATTCATGTTAATTGCTGCTCGTTTTGAGTTTGGCTCTCTTATTTATTTTAATTTCTTTTTTTGTGTGTTTCATTTATTTATTGATACTGATTGAGTGGTATTTGTATGCTTGGTAGATTATTTGGTTCTGTTTTTGTTCATTTTGGTTTAATGGAGTTCTTTACTGTTTTTGAAAAACTTATTTTGTGGAAAAAGATTTTTTAATTAACTATTAGTCAAAAGTGATTGGAGTGCAACAAGCGTTTACAAAAAACGTCTAATCTAAATTTTGAGATAGCCATTTTGTTCACAGTAGTTGAAAGATATGGAAATTATGTCTTTGACAGCCCCCATACCTTCTCAAGACCAGAACATAACTTGCACTCTACTGAACAAAAATGGTTGTGGATTGTACACATACTGATGTATATTCTTTAAAGTTTCGGTAATTTTTAATTTATGAAAGTGTAAAAATTTAAAAAGTTTCAAACGTTTTTTTTTTATTTAAATCATTCAATAAATAACCGAGTCAAACTCAAAATGAGCAAAAATTAACATGAGTAGGGCTGAAAACCCCCATGGTTCTCAAGACCAGAACATAATTTGCACTTAACTGAAAACAAAATACTTTGCAAAAATTTGTCACTTTGTTTTTACTTGTTTAAAATATTTTTAGTAGATATATGAAGTGGAAAGTCCTCCCCATTCACTCCAATCACAGCGCGAGTGTCTGGTTCCCTTTTTAAGAGTTTGCAAGAGATTGGATGGCAAGCAGCACTTCTTTAAAGCCCATTCATTATCTTAACGCATCGAGTCAAAACTTTAGACATCCATTTTGTTCAGCATAGTAAAACGGTCCAGCAACTATGTTTTTAGAGATATTAGACATGACAACCACCCACAATTTTCCAATTGGCACATTATACCCTAAACCTAAATGTTTCTTTAAAATAAATCAAAAGGCATTGTGTTTATTGTTGCCAATAAGACATCTCAGCAAAATATTGAGAACGATTGGGGGTATTATTTAAACACTTTTGGAGATACTGCTATTACTGCTTCTGCTCTTATAATTTAAATAAATAAAAAGAGTGTAAGTGTATCCAGGTTGTCAAAGAGCATAGATAGAATCTTTTTGGAGTGATATTAAGTTTTATTCTTCAGGTCAACTTCAGAAGCTATAGAATTAAATTAAAAAATACTTTTGTGTCAGGATTAAAAATTGCTGAAAAAGCTTCTCCAGCATGAATTGTAAACCCATACTATGGGTTCTTACAGAAGAAACCTGAAAAGGTATATAATTTTTTTTCCATGAAAAAGACAATGTCAATAAAAAACGAACAGAAATTAATCTTAAAAACTTTTTCCACAAGGCAAGTTTTTCAAAGAAATGTAAAGAGCTCCATTAAGCCTAAAATGAGCAAAAAAATATATGTCAAATAATCCTCCAAGCGTAAAACTACCAAAAATCACTATCAATAAATAAATGAAACTCAAAGCGAACAGAAATTATAATAAATAGCCGATTCAAACTCAAAACGAGCAAAAATTAACATGAGTAGGGCTAATAACCCCAATGCTATATCAAGACCAGAACATAACTCATAAATGAGAAATTATCAAAACTCTAAGGAAGAACAAGTCAATATATGTCAATTAAACTGACAATCCACGGTCATCAGTTTGTTTGTTGTTTTTCTTTTTCTTTTCTTTGTTCGTTTTGTTTTTCGTTTCCTTTTCTTCAGTTTTCCTCTCATTGCTGATATTTTACTTCAGAGGAATATAGAAATTTTTCTCGCTTTTCCAGATTATTCCTTTCATTGAAAATGTTTCATCTCTGGAATTCGAAAGTAACCAAAAACAAATTTTAACAGATAAAAGTAGTTTTATTGTGTTTTATTGTGATACAATAGCAAGAGTCGTAGCATTGACATCCCCTGGTAGATAATCCCTCTCCTACTTGGGCCAGATATAGGGTTAGGCCAAATTTCTACATACCTACCTTCTCCTGCTCAATATGTTTTTACTTTTACTTATTATTACGTAATTTTTCCTACTGTGTGGTTATATTTTTATGTTTTACTATTTAAATAATATTTATTTTTAGGAAGATACGGTTTTTTTCAAAAACACTGAGCACTACGAACTTATCGAATGGATTAAATTCAGACCCGCCTACTCTGCACAATCACACAGTTCAGTATGAGTATGACGTAGATGGCCGCGCTGATATACTTACATATGTCACGCTTACCATCATCCCCTTTATACTTGTTGCTGGACTAGCAGGCAATATTATTACATTAATTATTTTTTACAAGCCACAAAGTCAGGTAAGTTCATGGTTTCAAAAACTCTTTAGAAACCATATATGGTTGCAGCTTGATGTAAGGTTGGAGATACGGACCAAAGCTTTCAAGACTGAGGGGAGGGCTCTGTGTCCAACCATTAACATAATTTAACGAAAGTTAAAAGATCATAGTATACAGACGCACTTTCAATTGATTTGTTGTGATCCATCGGGAGCAAAGTATAAATATTATAACCTCTTTATTATAAGGTAAAATTCTTTAGCTGGAAGCATACTAAAAATCAAATAGACTAGGTGATTACAGTTGCAAACAACAAAAGCACGAACAACAATAGAGAAAAGTTTTTGGAAGACTGATAGATAATTTGAAAGAATATTTCGGCCCTATGTCCAAGGGCCGTCCTCAGCAAGACAGAAAATATATAAAAAAAAGGACTCGCAACAACATGCGATCAATCAAAACAAAAAATAAAAATGTTTTCGAAGCAGTCCCAGCATGCTTACTTCAGCGAAGTTCAACCAGGACTGATAAAAAGTGACGTAAAACAAGGCGATTCAATGAGATGAAAGAACAATAATTTAAAAAATGTTTTGAAAAAAATTTAATTTTGGGTTTTGATTGGTCGAATGTTGTTGGGGTTCCACCCCTGTTTCTTTTCTTTTCAGACAAATGACCCATTTTCTTTTCTGTAATTATATTTGCCTATAAGATAATTTTTAATCCTAAGTTGAATTCTGGTTGCTAAGTTAGATTCTTTCGCAATAAGTAAGCTTTGAACTAAATTGTATTTTGGCCTTCCTGGTCTGAGCCATTGAAAGGTAAAGTTAAGAAAAAGTAGAATTGATTTTGAATTGTGATCGAGAGGATTGGCTAGGCCAAGCGAAGGTCCACCTCTATGAAAAGTTGCTGTACAGAATGAGTTTTTCAGTTAGTCTACTTTGAGACCCCGTTTGGGGAAGCCTATTCTTTTTGTCATATGTGACCCTTTGGAAGATTACAAGTAAGATATTTTCTACAACTGTGTACTAATTTTCCAGGAACCCAGACAGGTTAGGAACAGAGTTAACGAGATACCGTCATTATCATATTGACAGGGGGCTCGTTGCCTCCAAGGAGATAGTTAGAGATTTTTAGTGGTGACCCGGGTCGGGTATACACTTGGCCTTAGAATTTGGCCATTTGATCGATCGATCACGTTATCATACCCTGGAGCAGGGTATACTATAAATTGGGTATTACCAAACCCGATATTTACAGAACCGGTGTGGTAGGCGCGGGCATCCCATTATAATATTTGGCGCCGCCGAGGGCTTTTCCCTCCAGTTAGTGGTGTAGCACCATTTTTGCAGCAATAAGTTGTGACAACCGTACCTTACCATACCAACACTGGTGGCAGCAAGAAAGGTCCTATCAGTAAATCTGGCAGTAAAAGAATTCCGCGTTTTCGAAGAGACAAGTTGAGTTAGTATACATAGCAGCCTATTGTTGTTACATATAAAAAAAAATCGCAAAGAGAATTTTTTTTTATCTGGGTTGTGCCTAGTTATATAATAATAAGTAATAAAATTTAAGAATAAATAAACCACGCGAATAATTAACTTGTGAGACAAGGGAGGCTGCACCGCCAACGTAGAATTGGCAAATTAAAACGCAACAATTTTTTCACGAAAAGATAAAAAGAGACATTGGTCAAAGAATTTTCATTTGGACGGAAGACGTTAAGTTAAACTTGAAGTAATAGCGGACAAACGGAGAATTCAGACAAGATCAGGAAAGGGACAGTTGGAAGAATCGGATACGAATTCGAAAAAAAACGTAGTAAAACAAAAATCGTATTCAGACACACAATTGTATGCGACTCCTTCTGCAAATACCCTAAGAAAAACACCATCAGATAGAACCATATATCAATCAGGGGGTGAAATAGATATTTCTGACACGTGTGAAGGGGAAATATTCAAAACAAAATCAGTAATAGAGCAATCTCTGGTACAAACCGTGGAGGAAGAAAAGAGTTTAAGGCAGATTCAAAAAGAAGTTTTCCCAGAAAGAGAAACCCAGAAAAAAGAAACAGTGGCTATAATACATGAAGAAAAATCATTATATGAAAATACGGGTAAAACAAGACCAACTCACCTTTCAGATGAGGTATAAAATGTAGGGGAGTTGCGGGTAAGAGAAAATATAATTATAGAACGAACAAACTCAGAAAACGAATTAAGAGGATATAAAGACAGAGAGAATCATAGTAGGCCAAGTAGCAGGAGTAGTAGAATCTCAATTTCCAGCAGGGGCTCACGAAAAAGTACTCAAATAGATAAGACATAACAAATATCAAATTTCATGAAGGAAGAGAGAATAACCAGAGAATGAAAGGAAGAGGCTGATAGAATAGCTAGATAAAAGAAGAAAGAGGCTGACAGAATAGCCAGAGAACGAAAAGAGAAGGAAGATAGAGAAGAAAGAGAGAATATCAGAATAGATAGAGAAAAAAAAAAGAGGCTGATAGAATAGCCAGAGAACGAAAGGAAGAGGCTCATGGAATAGCCAGAGAACGAAAGGAAGAGGTAAATAGAGAGGATAGAAGATAATTAGAGGATAGAGGATAGAGGATAGAGGATAGAATGCAAATAATTGCAGGGAAGAATTCCCAGGAGTATAAGGGATTGTCCACAGTAAATTTAATGCATGCAGTAAACTTTCAACCAATGAAAGAGAATGAAGATGTACATTTGTACAACTACAGCTTAGAAAAAAACGCGGAATTAAATGGATTACTGAAAGAAAATTGGGTGGCAAGAATACAGCCGCTCCTTAACTACAAAGCACAAATTGCATATAAAGCATTACCAATGCACTACTCAAAAGATTTTGAAAGACTAAAACAAGTCATTTTTGAAAAGTTTCAACTCTCCCCCGAGCACTTTCAAAGGAAGTTTAGAAGTGAAAGAAAATGAGACAGCGAAACTTATAAAGAATTCGGGTACAAATTGAAAGATATGTGTTTAAAATTTCTAGAGTTAGAAAACTATAAAATGTTAGAAGACCCAGAGGAGATAAAGGAAAAATTGACGGAAATGATAGATAAAACAGTAATGGAACAATTTTTGGAAAATACCCACAGATAACTGAGAATATATTTGAAAGAAAAGAACCCAAAAACAAGTGAAGAAATGGTGAAAATTGCAAATAGGTGGCAATTGGCACCATAATACAGCACAAGGAGAATTAACTTGCTATAACTGTGGTACTACGGGGCCTTTTGCAAGAAACTGTCCCAGTTAACATGACCAAAAAACACATAAAACGACAGCCTGAGTCATGACCCATAATAAGGAAAAAAAATTACACATTTGCAGAGTCACATAAAATATACGGAAAATTGAACGGGGAATTAATTGAAATGGCAACTGATTCTTGCAGTGACCAAACCTATGCGAACTGATATGTACCTATGCGAGACAAGCACCCATGCCCGTCTGCTTGGGCAAGAATAGAAATTGCAAAGAAGGACGGTATGGTCCAGAGAAAACCGATAAAAGTAGGCTTAGTACCTACTCTACCAGTGGATGTTTTAAAAGGAGGAGACTTTGGGGATATTAGAAATCTCCTATCTTTAAAAGAAACTTCTTTAAGAGTGGGAAAATTACAAAACTACACTAAGACGGAAAAATATACAACTTCATTGACTGCGGGGGGAGGTGGACCGGCCCATAAAACAAATTGGGAGGCTGCGTCGCTCTGTTGGAAAAACGAAATGGTTGATACTCGTGTTCAAAATGTTGATGATCCACAAAAATGGGATGCGGAAGTAAAAAGACCACATAATAGTGAAAATAAGACGCGTGAAAATGATTTTTCGGGAAAATTTGCAGAAAATGGAAAACTTGAGAATACTCTTAACAGGTGTGAGACGCCGAAAAATGTTTGCCAAAATGTAGCACTGATTGTACTAGAGAAAATGGAGAAAAAATTTATTGTACGCGCTTTTCCTCGTAAAATTCGAGAAATTTTAGTACAATATGAAAAACCAACTGTCGGAGTTCAGTTCCCATTTGATGACGAAATATTTGATTCTGCGATAAGAGTAAAGAAGACTAAAAGAGAGAAAAAATGCAAAACGGAACTATAATAAAGAAATGCAGTCAAAGATGGTGAACACTTGAGTCCAAAACAGATTTAACGATGATTTATTATTTTGTGCGTATGACAAAATTGAGAACAGTAGAGATGAAAAGAGAAATGCAAAAAAGAGACAAAATTTGAAGATTCACCCTGAAGTGGCGAGAAACAAAAAGTTGGATGGGCTGTACCTTGATAACATAAATAATAGAGGGGATAAAGAGGTCCAAGACCCATAGGGAATAAAACAAGATGATTACAAAATAAAGTTGAACGACCTACAACGGGTTGGGGAAAAGTTGGGAGATATTGAATGTCAAGTCGGATCGGAAAAACTTGGGAAGGAATCAGAGATTGGTACTATCAACTCAAAAAAGAGATTTCTATCCTTTATGAGGGGGAGGAATCCCTTGGGGAAGACCCCCTGTGGGAAGTCGCGAAAGATAGCCCTTTTCCTCAATGCACAACTGGCGGACAAGTTGTGATTCCTTTACCGAGGTTTTGCCTCTCTGATCTGGAGTCCTCTTCACATTTCATCCAAACCTTTGTCCAGTAGCCCTATTCATAGTTTTTACTCTTCATGGGAACCGATAATTATTTCCGGCAAATTGTATTCAGTGAGAGATGTATCCAAATTTCATCTTCAATTAGCATCAACGCATATTCTTCATTTGATTATCCCAGGGGAAGGAACCCAGAGTCAAATGATTAGTGATTCGCGCAAACTTTTTGCTGATTTCCTTGTACCCTTATCGTTTTCACAGGCCTTTGCATTTTTGGCCTTAGATTATTTGAAATTATGCCAAGGGGCAATTTACTTTTTTATTGAGATGTGGGATTGTTTCCACAGACGGAAATAGAGAGGCTAGTACAGCCAATTTTTCAGAATGGCTGGCATCATCGAATGTCCTAGAAACTGATTCTCTGCTCCTCTCAAATGTAAATTTCGTGAGAGCGAGAAATTTTTTAGTTTGCTGCGCAAGATGAAGTTATACAAATATCGTGGATTCTTCCTTCTTTGAAACCCCAAGCTTGATGAATAGAACTATACAGACAATAGCTTTGATTGGTTTGACAGAAATACAGAATGGCAATGAAACAAAGCCAAGGGGATGGTATAGTCGTAAAGCCATAAGCCAACGGTTGGCTGCAGTGGAGATGTACAAAACGTGGGAGAAGAGAAGATAGACAAGTTTGGTGATTTTGAAGTTAAGTGTTATATTTGTAAGGGTGGACCAGCGTGGCGCCTGACTGGCCATTTATCTTAAGGGGGGATGTGTTGGGGTTCCATCCCTGTTTCTTTTCTTCTCGGATAAAGGACCCATTTTCTTTTCTGTAATTATATTTGCCTGTAAGACAATTTTTAATCCTAAGTTGAATTCTGGTTGCTAAGTTAGATTCTTTCGCAATAAGTAAGCTTTGAATTAAATTCTATTTTGGACTTCCTGGTCTGAGCCTTTGAAAGGTAAAGTTAAGAAAAAGTAGAATGGATTTTGAATGGGAATTGAGAGGATTCGCTAGGCCAAGCGAAGGTCCACCCCTTTGAAAAGTTGCTGTACAGAATGAATTTTTCAGTTAGTCTACTTTGAGACCCAGTTTGGGGAAGCCTATTCTTTTTGTTATATGTGAACTTTGGTGATTACAAGTAAGATATTTTCTACAATTGTGTACTAATTTTCAGGAACCCAGACAGGGTAGGAACAGAGTGACGAGATACCATCACTATCGCTCGATCACGTTATCATACCCTGGGGCAGGATATACTGTAAATTGGGTATTACCAAATCCAATATTTACAGAACTGGTGTGGTAGGCGCGGGCATCCCATTATAATAATTGGCGCCGCCGAGGGTTTTCCCTCCAGTAAGTGGTGTAGCACCATTTTTGCACCAATAAGTGGTGACACCCGTACCTTACCATACCAACACTGGTGGCAGCAAGAAAGGTCCTATCAGTAAACGTGATAGTAAAAGAATTCCGCTTTTTCGAAGGGACAAGTTGAGTTAGCCTACATAGTAACCTATTGTGGTTACATATAAAAAAATCGCAAAGAGAAATTTTTTTCTTTTTTTTTATTATTGAATATTTGCCGCCGGGGGCTTTTCCTTCCAGTAAGTTTTGTAGCACCATTTTTGCACCAATAAGTGGTGACACCCGTACCTTACCATACCAACCGATGTTGTTGTGAGTAGTTTTTCTTTTATATATGTTTTGTCTTGCTGAGGACGGCCCTTTGACATAGGGCCGAAATATTCATTCAAATTGTCTCCACTGTCTTGCAAAAAGATTTCCCTATTGCTCTTCGTCCTTTGGTTGATTGTTGTGGAAAGATAGTTTGGTCTTCGTCGCTATCTTTACTTACAGCTGAAACTTTTGAAACTAATTTTTTAATGTGATAGTTTTATGAATATCTATAATATCTACATAAATATATATAATATCTATATCTATAAATATAATAAATATCTATCTGTCAATAAACAACTAATTATCTTACTTGTCTATTTGTTGTCAGCTGGCATGATTTAATAAATTTATACATTTTAGCTATTCGTCTGAATAGTTCGTCATTTACCTTACTTCCCTTCCCCCTGGAAAGAAGGAATCGTAGAAGTTCCTTTATTAAATTTTATTCGTATATAAAAGAGAGAGAAGTTCTCCCTTATGCATTTTTATAATTTTTGTTCAATAGAGTTGAATTGTAAGTTTACTAATTAAATTGTGTGTAGAAAACACCAAACACAGGTTTCCCATACCCCGTCTAATTGTGCAAGATTATAATACTGGAAGTTACAATGCTGACAGTGGTCAAATATGATTCTCAAGCATGGGCGCTCCGAAATGCGGATGAAGATTTGCTAGATGTTTTCTAGAGAAATTGCCTACAGCATGTTATGGGTACCCAACTGACTGGTGGCCGGTGTTTACCCCCCCCCCCACCGGCGATTACCCCCGGAAAATACCCCCCCCCTCAAGAAAAATGATAAATAAGTGTATTTAAAGCCAAATATACGGCCATGAACAGAGTAAAATAACATAAGTAAAAGGCATAAATAACATAAACTTTGATCAGCCATCATCATCAAACGCTTAAATGAAACACTACATTAACCTAATAATAGTATTTAATACTTGGAAAAACGGTCATTAAAAAAAAAAACATTTAACGCTTGGAAAAAACGCTTAAATGAAACCTGACATTTGCTTAATACTGGGATTTTTTTTTTTTTTTAATTAACAAAATTTCCAGATACCTCGCTATCCTTCTGTAATTTTTAAGTGGCCATTTATCTAGAAGGAATTGTTTTCTGACTTCAAACTATCCAAATACTTTATCCCCCCCCCCCCAATGTGCAAATATATAGCCCAACTTGAGTAATTTGCCCATAATACACAAGTAACAAAACTTCTTCCCCCCAAGGAAATTAAAAATTTTCAAATTTGGAAAGCCTTCTTTTCCAGGGGTGGGGGTTTAATTTTCCGGGGATATTTACCGGGGGGTAAAGTATTTGGACAGTTTTTTTTTTCAAGTGTTAAGTGTTTTTTTTTCAATGACCGTTTTTCCAAGTATTAAATACTATTATTAGGTTAATGTAGTGCTTCATTTAAGTGTTTTATGATGATTGCTGATCAAAGTTTATGTTATTTGTCCCTTTCATTTGTTATTTTACTGTGATCATGGCCATATATTTGGCTTTAAAATACACTTATTTATCTCTCTATCTAATAAGCAGAATAATTGTATAAAACACATTTCGCATGCAGACCAGCTATACACTACCCCTCCCCCCCCCTAATGTGCAAATATATAGCACAAATTTGTTTCTAAGGTAACGAAGAAACCTGTTTGTTCTCGAGTTTTACACATCATATTCTTGAGTCAGTGGCGTATAACACACAAGTATCGAATTTTTTCATAGAGAGAGAACTTTTACGCACAGAGCGAGATCTGGAGGAGGAGGAGGCAAACCCTTTCATATTTGTAATAATCTTAGTTTCTTTTTAAGGTTTGATGTTGCTCCTCACTTTCAGTTGAAAAACTTGTTTTTTTTATTTCATTACTTACAGATAGTATTTGTTAATGGGAAACATAAGCTTTTTAAAGAAAAGTACAGAGCCTCATTCAACCAAAAATGTGCAGAAATAAAGTCATATAATCTTCAAATAAAAACTATGGAGTATAAAAGAAAAAAAAATTAAAGAGATATAAAATATTCTTTTATATGAAAAAGACTATGTGAATAAAAAATGAACAGAAAATAATATACAAAAACTTTTTCCACAAAACAAATTTTTCATAGAATAGTAAACAGCCTCAAATCACCATAAATAAATGAATTGAACCCAAAACGAAAAGATATTACAATAAATAACCTATTCAAACACAAAATAGCAACAATTAGCATGAGTAGGGCTGATAACCCCACACCTCCTCAAGACCAGAACATAATTTACACTTTACTAAAAACAAAATACATTTTAAATGTTTTCACTTTTTTTACTTTAACAAATAAAGAAGTATTAAGACTACATGGAATAGATATCAGAATATATATATCGAACTGACAATACACGGTTGTTTTTTTTTTTTTTTAAGTAAAGTGCAAATTGTTTTCTGGCCTGAAGAAGACATGGGTTTTGTCAGCCATACTCCTTTTATTTTTTACTCGTTTTGAGTTTGACTAGGCTATCTATTGTAATTTCTGTTAGTTTTGGGTTTCATTTATTTATTAATAGTGATTTTTGGTAGTTTTACACTTGGAAGATAGGAAAAACAAATTCGTAGAATTTGACAACGCTTTCATCCGTAAAAACTTA
>JAQQPU010017217.1:0-11063 GCA_029168905.1 Artemia sp. Kazakhstan ARC1039 | reverse complement strand
GGGGGGGGGTCAAACCGGGTAGCCCCCCCCCCTGGATACGGCCTTGGAAGGCGATGAAGAAAGGATTGAGCTTCAACAGCTAACTGACACACGATGGTTCTACTGGTTTTCGTCTCTTCAGATGAAAGCAATTCAACAGAGAGCCACTCTGAACCTTCTTGGTTGCTGGCGACGACTGATGTCCAATTCTCGCTTATTTTTGAAGTAATGAGCAGCATCCTTGGTCCTATACATATTGCATCAAAGCAATTACAGCCAAAGATTTCAGTGCTTTCAGGCGTTCACTCTCTGCTTCAGGGAGTCGAAAAGCAGGTTTTAGAGCTCTGATTTGAAGAGCGCTGAATTAAGACAACTGAAGCAACAAAACACTTATGCGGGCAGCATTCAATCCAAATAACCAAATAGCCAAGACGTTTTCATGTTGAAACTACTGTCATTGCCAGAGCAAGAAATCTAACAAATGAGAATCACAACATTTTTTAAAATTATAAGTCAGATATTCCATACTTCACAGTCAACTGAGTAATTTTCGGAGCTGAGACAAAGACAAAGAGAACATTTCTTGGGGATTCAAGGCTTAGAAGCCTTTGAACTAAGTTCCCCAAAGTTCCAGGATAAATATCTAGTACAAGATTTTGTGCCTGAATTTTCTGCACTTCCAGTCAACAAGTTGACCTTTGAGCCTTTGCTACCATCTTGGAGGCCTTTGAAATTGCAATAACAATCCCCGTTGCCTAAAATAAATGACTTTCTCAATGCTTGAGAGATTACTACATATCTCCAAACAACCTATGACTCATGATTGACTTTGAGATTCATTACTCAATGAAAACCAGTCAGAAAAAGTCCAAAATACTGACTATAATACTACTGTTGATAAGTTTGCTGCCCTTAAGCAATGGCATTTCCCATTAGAATAGTGGCTATTCACTTACACTTGAGTCATAGTGCAAACAAATTTATTAACTTTTTTACTTACTATATTTAAGTATTTTAACTGGTCAATACCTGATTGTGCTACACATGTAATTATTCATAAACCATAAGTTGCCTACTGTTCAATTTGGCTTAACTGCCCCCTTTCTAGGATTTGCCCTAATTCATCCAAGTTCTGGCTGGCTATTGAGACGTTGAATTTGCCCCCCCCCTCCCTCTTACAACCACGAATTTTTCTGAACTTATGCCATTGAAAATGATTATATTTAGTAAAAATCAATTTTAATATTGATTTCTGCTCACTATACCAATGATTGGCCTCAAAACTGTTTATAAACAAACCAATTGTTCTCTATTTGTACAAACTATAATGTCGCAGCTATCCCAAAACACAGAAGGAACAATCATTAATAAAGCTTTGCCAAATCCGAAAAATATATTGTTGCAGAAAAAAAACATTCCTACTTTGAATAGTGCAGCCAGTGAACAATTTCCCTCTATAATCTTCACTATGGTAGGCTACCTGTTGAGTTTCCCAATAAAGGTCTTTATTGGAGAAATAATGTTAAATTTACTTAATTTAACATCTTTGGACCCAGGAGCCCCTGATTTCTCATAATTTTCTTGCTAGTTTCCCGCGTTTTAATGTGTTCCACTTGTTTTCAAATCACCCCTCCTCCCCAAAATAATCTCTGGCAGAAGTGCCAGGTAATATATGTTTTTTGAAAAGCTTCAGTATATCAAACCTTGTTTCCACCCATTATTCTGTTCAAATCTGCTTAAGATAAGCCCTGTTCTAAAAATATAAACATCTAGGCTTCCTATGGGTTTTCTTGCCTCAGAATATACTATCATAATGTTTTCTATCATGTTTTAAATACTGTCAAACAAGTGACTCTCTCCTTATTTTGGTTCTCTTATTTTTTGCTGTGCAGATTCTTTTTCTAATTAGCTAGTTTTTCTCTCTTCTTGTCTATTTTCTTGTATATCTCTTTTATATTTCTTTTCAACTTTCACTGTTCTTGTATCTAAACCCTTATTCCAATATCTTACCTTCCTTTTATCATGGACTTTATTTCCATTGTTCCTAAATATTTGGTTATTTTAATATTCAATTAGTATTCAATTTTCTTTTACCAAATATAGGTAGTTCCAATAGCTTTACTATCTTTATAAAACAAATCTTATTTCATCTTGATTGTAAAAGAAAGAATTATTAAATAGAAAACTCAATCAGAAAGTGCTTATAAATTACCTTTTTTTACTAGGGAGCAAACATCCATTCAGACCAAAAAAAGCAGCAGTTCTCAAAATATTTCCTAGATTCATTGGATCCTGAATTTCCCAGGGAATAATCCATCTGCTGTCATCACTCAGGGTAACAAATTCACAAAACTGAATATAATCATTTATTTCTGGGATATTCATCTTGTCAACTTCAGCTATAATACCCTGATGAGCACGATCTGGGGGGAGAAGCTTGGACATAGCTTTTGGTGATGTTTCAATCGTTTGAATACCAAAGGAATGGCATTTTTCTAGAATCTCAGAAACATTTTTTGTTGCATTTTTATAGTAAACTGCATGAAATTTCCTTTTCCTATATTTAAGAGCACAAAGTATTGGATGGATTCCATAGATATATTCTGCATTTTCTTGGACTTTGTCAAGTTTTGACTTTTTCTTTTTGGAAAAGGTGACTTGGTTTTTAGTTTCAAGTAAATCGCCAGTAAATTCTTTACCAAAATTTGTGGAGTTCCATTTGCAGTAGCTTATTTCTATTTTGAAGAAATGTCTGAACAATTGTGTATACATTCTCAACACCACCAACATCTAAAGAGTACAATAATATGAGCTTTCAAATAATGTTAAACATAAATAAGTATATGTACACATTTCTTTAGAAAGGGGCATTAGGCTAACAGGTGAGGTGCAATTTGGAGGCTACAATATCAACATAAATATTTAAATTAAAGCGGCCGAGAAACTTGAAAATACGCTGCCTGAATAATTATGATGTGCATTGTCCGAAGGACAACAACACTAATCTGTGGTCTTAAAAGGTTTTTTAACATATTGTCAAGTTTTGTGCTATATCTCCCAAGAAACTGTCCTTTACCCTACTTTACTCCTTATAATTTAATCAGGTATTAAGTATATCAATATTTTAAAAACAGAAGTAAATAACCAGCTAAGTGTAAACTGAAAACAAAAGTTATTTGATGCTGCTGATAAAAAAAAAAACCATACAAGCAAGGGCATATTCAGGATTTTTGTTTGGGAAGGGGATACACAAAGCAACTTTAAAAACGCATAAAAATTTGCTAATATACATTTTCGTTATATTTTTACAAGTCAGATAAAAATTTCGAGGGGGGGGGAGTTAATACTGAAACCCTCCCCCTGGATACAGCCTTCCATACAAACCAAGCTTAATCAAATAAAGACATGGACAAATAAATTATGTTATATCATTTATAGTCTAAGAATGTATAACTCACCACTATGGTCAGGCCAAATAGAATCAATAACAAGCCCCATAAATTTAACTGATGGTTCATTTGAAATAGATTCAGACCCAATTTAGATTGAAGTTAAACTAATTTTCTCATTTTTGCTGAAAGTTATTGATTTACAAAGTGAAACCAAAAATTGGCAGGCCAACTGCTTTAGAGAAGCAGCAAAGCCAAGATATGTCTTCTGACCAGTGAAATAATACAGCCATCAATAGATATGCTAATGGGAAGCCTTTTGAACATCCATTTTTAGATTGATAATATTATCATGCAAACAGCCCCTTTGGAAATTTCATAGACCAAACTGTTCTCCCCTGGTGGAGAGCATTGTTTCAGATACTTTACTTAAGGTAACACAAATATGGATCAATACAACTTTTGTAATGTAAATATGAAAAAAGCTATTTTCCAAAATCTAGGGTTTTCAAATTCCGAATTGCCAACCCTCACTAGAACCAGACAGGTGAAATTTTTGAAAGTATTTAGGCTGGTTTTTGGAAGACAAATTGTATCAACATAATATTTTCTCTTCTCAAATTTAAAAAATAAAAAATTGGAAGGCTCTACTCACTCATTGCAATACAGTTTTTTGTAGGTTGTTAATGTATTTTACTCTTTTGTCTTATTTACCTTTTTTTTTCTTTTTGTTTATTTCTCAGTCTTTTTCTTTACTCTGATTCCAGGCTGTAAGTTGAGCGTCAGAATGGTTGACTTTGTTAGGTTCATTGCCAAACCAGACAAAGAACTTTTCTAAGGTTTATTGTGTAAATTTTAAAACCTATCAACAACCAAAAATTGATTTAAAAAATGTTTTTCTGATAAAAGTGAACAGCAAAATTAAAAATTGAAAATAAGAAAAATCTATTGCTTTACAGTTTATGCAGCATTTGTCTACAAAACTAGCTCAGATATCTAAACTGAATTGTGACAATTCCTTAAGTTTTTATAATTCTGAAAACTAGCACTTTAGCAAGAACTGAACTTGCATGAGTTTTAAAGAGGAATCAAATTGTACACTAAAAGTTACTGATATCTTGACCAGAGAAAGACTAGTAAGATCCTTATAAATTAGACTTGTATTTTCAACAGGCTACTTAAGGATTGTCCCACTACTAATAAAACATCCTGTTTTGTGTTTTCTGTGAAGTGCTAATTTTCCAGAATTCTATAAACATAAAGCTGCATCATGTTTTGTTTGAATTAGTTTTACAGATATATGATGCATACAGTCTAAACCAATAATTTTGTTCATTTCAAGTTTCAATTTCACTCTTTGCTCCATCAGAAAACCTTAACGTTTTATTTTATTTTATTGGAGCCCTTTTTGACATCCTGAATGGAATGGAGTTTGTCCCATTCGTGAGTGAATGGAATTTGTCTGCAAGGAGACAGACCCTTTCTGCTGACCACATGCCTCTGGATAACCCCCTCCCCCAAATAACTAAACACTCTGGTCAGGATGGCCACAATCTCATGTGGCAGATGGAGCCGAACCCAAACAATCACATTATCTAGGTTTAACCAAGATATTTTCAGATTCCAGGCCCAGAGTCAGTTGGTCTAGTGACACTCCACTTGAAAATTTGTACTAGGCAAAACAATAAAGCCTTGGGTCCAGACTCCCCCTTAAGATCTCAACCATTGCACTCCAACAGACATGCTGACAACATCAGAAAGACAGAAAAAATAAACCTTTTGGATCGAAGTAGGCTTTACATAGCCACCTGGAATGTTTTGATGCTGAATAAACCTGCACCAAAGAACCTACTTTACAAAGGAATGTGTAGGAACAAAATGGAAATTGCAGGTCTTGCTGAACCTTGTCTTACTGGAAGCAGAGAAAAGTAAATAGGCAACAATCACTTGTTACTCTGGTCTGGAGCTCATGAATGAGAAGTCTCCCCAGCTGTTCTTCTTGCTGATTTCAATGTGACAGAGCACAACAAAATGGTGTTTCTGCAACACCATTGGTCCTGTACCTTCTGACCCACTTAGTGATAATGGTCTTTGCCTATTTAAACTTGGCTGATGATATGACTTTGTCATTGCAAACACCTACTCCCAGTGTAAAACTATCCACCAGTGCATATGGAATAGTAACAACAGTCACACCAAGAAGATGATTGATAATGTCATTAGGCATGTTCTTTTACTCATCTTTGTGCTAAGATCTTACATCTTTTGACAAAGAATGCTTAAAAGTGAAATCTTAGCACTAAGATCTTACATCTTAATGCATTCTTTTGCAAACGTCTTTCACCATTCTCCTCTAATCAGCAGTCTAAGAACAATGATGAGTATATCATCAAATATCTCTCATCCTTGTTCTATGTGGCAGAAAGATGGCGTCCTTCACACTTTTTGCTAACATCAGTGAGCAGTAAGATCTTAGAACAAAGATGAACAAACGAATGGGAATGTTTGCAGAAAGATGTGAGATCTTAAGAGTAAAAGAATGGCCCTATTTTTTCCAAATGTTGAATATCCTCAATGAAGAGCTTCTGAACTTAAAAATCAACAGAGATTGGAAATCCTGATCACAGGCTTGTGTGTGCCAACATCAATTACCTTATATTGCACTTGCTAGTAATATGTATGAATCCAGTGTACACCAGTTAGTGATGATGGGGCCATGGGACATCTGCTGCATCCCATTGGTTGTGTTGCCCAGTCCTTGTTAAGATTTGAAGCTATCAATAGTTGTAGATCCCACCATCCTCTTAGGCCACTCCACAGACCTACAAATTTGATTGTAGAAGAAACTGTTTCTTTTTCTTGTCTTGGGATGCTTGCAGAACAGCTTTGCTGAATGACCTCAGAATAGCTTGACAACCAGGCAGGTTCAAGCATATCTCTGTCATCAAATTTCAGCAACATCAATGTCAAACTTGTCTCCAAACCCAATAATTGGAAAGAAAACCTATTGTTTCAGATGTTGGGAAAACAAAGGAATCAGACACTCACCAGAAGTACAGTGTTGAGATATTAAATTACTTCAAGCTCCACACTTATTGAATTGCTTGGCACACTTAGCAGAAATGAAGATGCATGGAAGGATTTTAAATCATAGACCAGCAAGGCAGAACACCTTGTGCTAGGTAAGAGGAGTTACCTGAAGAAACACTGCCGGCTGTAGAGCAAGGATGGAGTGCAAGACTTCTTGGGGACATGGCTGCTTCTCAAAAGCACAATGGAGTGCAAGAAAAAATTTGTTCACCAGGACTGAACCTAGTTTGTTGCAAGAAAAGCCAATAAAATAAAACGAGCAACAAAAAAAAGGAAAAATATGGGTAGCCTGTTCAGGCATCTTGAGATCTTACTGAAAATAAAGCTCCCGTATTGGAACCTATCCTATCCAGGCATGGGACATTTCTTTCTGATGAAGCTTCTTGTCTTGAGCAGCAGAGGGACCATGTCTGCTTGCTCCTAAGCAATAGTATCCTGTCTCTGTCACAATCCTGGTAGTCCCAGCCAACAGCCAACCAAGCAGTAAAAAGCCAAGAGGTAGATGCTACCTGTAGTGTTTTGTGCTTGTAATTGCTATTTGCATATGTTCTGCTTGCTTTATTATGTGTTTTTGTTGCAGGTCAGTTGACTTAATAAATAATCATCACAGAAAATAATACATGGTGTCAGAAGTTAGAAATGGACAATCTACTACCATGCCCAACATTCAATTGGGAATCAGCCAGTATAAAAGCATGGATGAAGTTTGAATAGCATATAAACCTTATATTCGGCAGACCATTGAGTGGGAAGGATGCCAAACAACAATGCGCTTACGTTCTTCTCTGGTTAGGAGAAAAAGGACAAGATATATTTAGTACTTGGACATTAACTTCAGAAGAAAAATACAAACCTGATGTGTTTCTCAAGAAATTCAGAGAGCACATAGCTCCTGTGGGTAATCCTATATTTGCTTGTTACAACTTCCATAAACGTGACCAGTTGGAGCAGGAGTCAATTGAACATTATATTACAGCTCTCAAGGTGCTGGTCAAAGACTGTGAGTTTACAAGTGACTTTGAGAAAGAGATGGTGAGAAAAAGATCATGGGCTGAAACTACATAGAATTTGTAGTTGTTTCCTTACAAAATAGATTTTGTAAGGAAACAAAGGATGTTTGACCAGCCCACATCAAGTAAGAAGTGTTACTTCTGCAGTGGGATATATGACCCAAGCCACAAATGTCCAGCCAGAAGCAAATTTTGCTCCAAGTGTGGAAAGACAAATCACTTTGCTTGTCTCTGTCAAATCTGTCTAAAGGTACCAAACATTTAGACACTCTTAATATGGAAGGAAACGATGGGAATCAAGAACAAGAAACATATATTGATACACTATTTATTGGAGCCATAGCTGAGAAATCAAGCCAACCAACTGTGGCCATTAAACTTAACAATTTAGCATTGGAAACTTGATTCAAAATCGACACGGGAGCTGAAGCAAACGTCACATCAAAATCTGTCTATGAGAGGCTTAAACCCAGACCACAACAGAACAAGACAAAACAGATCCTTGTAGCTTATGGAGGAACATGTATTCTGATTGCTGGAGTCTGCTCTCTAAATTACAGACAGAATGGAAACACCAACAAAAAGTACAGCTTCTTTGTAGTAGATACACAATCAAACCGAATACTAGGGTACCAAGCCTGTGTAGAAATGGGACTTGTGAAAGTTGCCAGCTCTATCTCAACCTTATCCACTAAGAAGAGTAATCAGGAGACAAAAATTTGATGTCTTTACTGGAATAGGTAAACTTCCAGGTAAAGTAGAAATCCATGTTAAGGGGAATGCAATTCCTTCTGTGAATCCTCTGTGCAGAATCCCTTTTTCCTTACATGACAGGGTTAAAGTGAACTTGACCGCCTGGAAAGCTTAGATATCATTGAAAAAGTGGGAGCTCCAACCGAGTGGGTTAATTCAATTGTAGCAGTGGAAAAGTCAGATGGATCATTATGTTTATGTTTGGGCCCCAGAGAGCTTAACAAATCAATACAAAGGCCCTACTACCCAATGCCAACTTTTGAAGATATTGCTGCCAAAACGCATAACCACAATAAGTTCTCAAAACTTGACACAACATCTGGGTATTGGATGTTGGCATTAATTAAAAAATCATCACTTGTCACAACCTTCAACACTCCAATTGATGGGCACAGATACAAAAGAATGCCATTTGGTATAATATGTGCACAAGACAAATTCCAGCAAAACATGGAAGAGACCTTTGGTGAACTGAAAGGTGTTGGCATCATTGTAGACGATATCCTTGTATCTGGAAAGAATGAAGAACATGATGAGAATTTAAAAAGTCCTACAGAAGGCCAGAGAAGTTGGGGTCAAGTTTAATCCAGAGAAGTTGGGGTCAAGTTTAATCCAGAAAAATGCATATTTGGATCTACAAGCATACCATACTTTGGACATTTGGTTACTGCAGATGGCATCAAACCAGATCCTTCCAAATCTGAAGCCATAAGTGAGATGCCACAACCAGCAAACAAAGACAAACTGGCTGCATTCCTCGGAATGGCCAACTTTCTGTCAAAATACATTCCAAACTTGTCATCCTTAAACTTTCCACTCAGGGAGTTAGGAAAACAAAACATCTTTGAGTGGATCAATGAGCATACAGCAGCAATGGATAAGACCAAAACCTTGATTTGTAGTAGCCTGGAAACTTTTGATACTAAGGCAAAATCTGTTGAGCTGAAAGCTGATGCCTCCAAGCATGCCCTTGGTGCAGAATTAAGCATTGGTGGGAAAATTGTTGCTATTGGATCAAGAGCTCTAACATCAAAAGAACAAAATTATTCCCAGATTGAGAAAGAGCTTCATGCCATTCGACATGGCTGTAGAAAATTCCACTAATATGTCTATGGGAGGAGAATCATTGCACATACAGATCATAAGCCATTAGAGGCCACATTGTCAAAACCACTATGCCAAGCCCCTCCTAGCCTCCAAAGGATGATGCTACAGTTACAACCATACAACATTGCAGTTCAGTAGGTCTATGCTAGGGTGAAGGATTTGCCTGTTGCTGACATGCTATCAAGACTGCATCCACACACTTTGATGAAGGATGCTCAATGGATATTAAAATTCCATGTCTACTCTGTTGTGAGAAGTATCCCTGTCAGTGATAAGAAAATGAGGATTATCTGTGAAGAGAATAGAAGGGACCCAGTTATGATAGAACTTAGCTCAGTCATACAAAAAGGATGGCCAAATCAGTGGCACCAGTGTTCCAGTGCCATACAACCTTACTGGAATGTTAGGGATAAGTTGTCCAGCCTTAATGGTATCATTTTGAAAGGAAGTAGAGTTGTCATCACTGGAGCATTGCAAAGGGACATACTACAGCAATTGCACATAGCACACCTAGGGATGGAGAAAAGCAAGCAAAGAGCCAGAAGTGCTGTTTACTGGCCAAATATCAATTTGGCTATTGAAGATCTGATCTGGAACTGTGAAACTTGTGGGAAGTTTTCAGAGACAATCAGAAAGAACCCCTGATAATGACGCCAATCCCACATAATCTTTGGGAATATGTGGGTCTTGATTTTTGCCCGATCATAGGAAGAGACTACTTGGTAACCAGTTGCTATTATAGTTGTTTTACAGAAATTGATCAAGTCAAACTGCTGACATCTACAGAAGCAATAAAGAAGCTCAAGGCTCATTTCCCCAGAAATGGCATTCCAGAAAAAATATGATCTGACAATGGACCATGGTTTACATCAAAAGAATTCCAGTCCTTTTTGAAGAAATAGGATATCCAGCATCTGACTTCAAGTCTGAATTTTCCACAGTCCAATGGCCATGCTGAGAAGGCTGTGGATATAGCCGGCAGGATCATGTTAAAACCAATAGAGTCCAACACAGACACCTACCTTGGTCTATTGGAATACCAGAATACTCCTATAGATGGAGTTGCATCTCCTGCACAGCTCCTTATGAGTAGAAGCTTAAGGTCCATCCTTCCCTGCACTCAGCAGCAATTGCAGCCAAAGACTATTCCAAAGAAAAAGTTCAGCACAGCCAGAGCCAGACAACAACAAATACAGAAGCAGAAATATGACAAGGCATCTAAGAACCTAATGGAGTTGAAAGACAACCAACCCATCTGGGTCATGCTTTCAAAGGAAGCTATACATTGGACAAAAGGTGCAGTAATATTTTTATGTGGCCCCAAGATCTTATCTAATCCAGTCTGAAAATGGCAGACTTTATCACAGGAATCAGGCACTTTTGAAACCATGGTCCTGTGCTGGAGACTGCTCTCAACAGTCTTCAGCATGCACAGGTGATATGGAGCTGCCACCAGAAATTGAACCATCTTCTACAAGAAATGCTGTCCCAAAGACTCCAATGAACTGTAGTACTGGGAAAAGTTTTCCAAGACAGCCCTTACAGAACCCCAAGAGCTCCAACTCCCCCTCCCCCAACTGACAGTAATAACCGAAATAGAGATGTTTCTCTACAACCATATGTGACAAAAATTGGCAGAGTGCTTAAACCAAGGAAGATAATGGACATTTATATTACATTGTTAATGTTTTTTTTTGTTATTGTTAGTGTGAAACAGTTATTATTGCCTGTGAAA
>JAQQPU010017215.1:0-18343 GCA_029168905.1 Artemia sp. Kazakhstan ARC1039 | reverse complement strand
TATATATTAGTAACGCATGTGTAGCCTTTATTTTGTTCATAATTTTTTTATCAATAATTTATTTTCCCTTAAGTATAAAAAAAAAATATTTTTATTTCGTTCTAATTTTGCGTACCCCCCTCCCCAAAATATATGCCGCCTTTTTTTTTATAAACGATTGCTCTTGGGATTTATCTATCGATTAATTTTTTAATAATATACTGAGTGCCAATTATTGTTTATAAGAAAATCCCTTTTATAGAGCAAATGAATTAGCATTGTGATTAACCTCTTTTAGATTTTAGTGTCTAGCCATTTTATTCTCCCTAAACTTCCTACTTTCACATCCTAACTCTCTAAATAATTAAAATTAATAACTTAAGCGATAAGACGTTTTTGACATTGATTTGTTTGACATAATTCAGCTCTTCAAAAAGATAATATTGCTAAATCCATACTAATAATATACTCAAGCATATTCATATTCTAACTGATCTGTTTAGCAATTGTACCACAGCTAAATTAATATGAAATTGTCTGAAGATATATTATTTATTTAATTTAGCACCAGCACTTGAGCAGTCTAATGGCGCTTATTTCGATGTAAGAGACACGGCACCGTCATACTCACCAGCAGCGCTTCCTCAAGCCCAGGTAACTATTCATATTTGTCATTATCCTTGGCCGTTGCATAGTGTATATAATAATAATAATAATAATGTATTATTAAAGCTTTTTTACAGCCATATACAAAACAAAAAAGAAAAGAAAAGGATAAATAAAATGAAGACATACTAAAATCACTATCCTCTTAATCAACATTCATACCTTTCAATGCAAAATTTACCACACTTACTACTGTTTGTGGTGAATCTGAACTTAAAATCCTCCGAATATTTTTCACCATTTATTCGTGTTCTAATGGAAGACACCTCGGATCTGGAAATTTGAGCATTAAAAATATTAAATTATAATCGTTTAAAAAGGGCTGAGACTGAAGAAATCCAACCAATTTGGTTATATGATATAATGCATTAGGCTCCAGAGCTTGGTTCCAAAAAAGATCAACAAAAAGCAATTATAAAAAAAAACCACAAAGAAACGACAAAAAAACAACTTCACCCTATTATACATATACTTATCTTTTTCATAATCATCTTCCCTTACCCTGCCCTTCCTTCATTCTTAAAAAATTCTCAGTGATGCATCGCTACTCAGACCACTTCTCCTCAGACCTCATCGCCACTTCTCCGCATATCTAGGTGGCAATAACTCCTCAAAATTTCCGACATTTATTCCTTCCCTTTACCCCAATCCCAAAAATCTCCACCATTAAATTCACCAGCTCTTCACAATTGTGCATAAAGTGCAGTAGATGCTTGTCAAACATACCCGACAGAAATATGGATTAATCTGTGTTCTAAACCTCCCTAAATGCATTTTTTTCGTCCACGTGGCAAGAAATTACCCCTTGTTGAAATAACCGACCTTCAATCTTTCTTTTGAAGCGTCGCCTTAAGTTAGTATTTCCCTTTCTGTTTCTACTTGACATCATGGGCGGTGGTTCAAGACAGTTTCACGAACGACGCACGGACTGACCAATGCCGAGAGACGATTCTTTCGCCTTATCCATTACAAGTCTATTTGTTACAATTCCAGTAAAAACAAGGCTACTGAAATGCTATGGACAATTGTTTTCTTCAAGCTAATTATTTAGGTTAAATATTGTAGCTAAATGATATAGACATAAAAGAGGATTGCCAAAATTGGAAAAAGAATGAAAATAGAGAATATCAAGTTATCAAACTTTGAAGAGAGTAACGAAATAAACTAATTGCCAAAGATATTGTAATATTTAAATTAATGCAGTATATATTAATCCACCTGTTTTCCTTCGACATGTAATAACAATGACAGTTCTTGACAATGCAATAACAACGTCTGCTGGATGGATCTCCGCCTCAGCAAGAATGATTTTAGGTTCTGGTTTTTTAGAAATTTTGAGAATGAAACAGTAAAACCTGAACAATTCGACATATTATTTTTATTATTAAAATTATTATTTTTATAAAATAATTTAAAATACGTTATTTATTTTATAAAGCGTGTATATTAAAAGTTTACTATTAAAACATTATTGACTGTTAACAAAAATCATAGGCTATTACGGCCGAAGTATCTAGTATTTATTGAATTTCAACAAATTATTTGAATCATTTCCATAGGATTTTCCTTTGATACTTAAAGCCATTTAACGATCCCGTTGCCGTCGTTTCTACGCGTTTTGTGCTTATCTGCATTCGTTAACTTTTATTGGACATATATTTTAGCTGAATTATAATACTAACTATAAGCTGCTTTTTTCCTAACTGGGACCAAATGTGCAACTTGGTAGGCATCCAAAAAGGGAAGAACGAGGGAGGTGATGAAAGAATGAGGTGGACTATAGTTCTTAGTTTCATAAATATTGCCAAATAAGGCCTTTCCAATTGCCAGAGCCAAAATGTTAAACAAAAACAAAGTTGTTCACACCAGAGCCGTTCTCAGGGTTGGTAGCTTCCGAGGAAAAATTAATTACAGTGCCCCCTCCTGATTCAAATATTAGCAATTCCCCAACCGCAACGCCCCCACCCAATACAAGGCAACTGGGGTAATTACCCCAGTTACTCCACCCCCTCCTAGGAATGGCTCTGGTTTTGACTAAATATCACATGAAGAAACATGAAACACAAGAAATTTCTCACTTAAATTCTTTCTTTTAAGTAAATATTACATTATTGCATATAATTCGTCACATTAAGTGACATGTCTCAGTGTAATGGACAGCCCTTAATATGCCTGAGCGGATGTGAACCAAGGATTACCTGCTTTTCTAAGTTTTTCCAAGTTTGTCCTTTTATAACGGTTTCTCCTTTTAAGTTTATTTTCTTTTTTAAGTTCCACAATGATACACAGGGAAGCAAATTTTTAAGTCAATTGTATGACCATTAGCGGCCATAGGCCCGGGCAGAGGTGGCGTCAGCCCACCCCCCAGTTTTTCTGACATCTGTAATTAAATTCCGTTTATTTTATATTTTTACACTCCTATGATATACCTCCCCCCCCCGGGTTTGGGGGGCCTAAAACGGCTACGGTGTATAGCTTTTCTTTACTAAATTAACTCCCGAATCCCCAACCTTATTTTCTCTAGCATTAATCTTATGCGTTTTCTTATTAATTTATTTCCCTCCTTCATCTCTGTTATCTGTTTCTTTTACTGTCCCCCTCTCTTTGCTGCGTCTTTCAAAGTTTTCTGTTAAAGCATACTTGTTATGGCAAAGAGTAGTTATCGTTCAGAAATTCTACACTTTAGAATTTCGTTTATCATGTCCAAGAAAAACGATTTCTGAAAATTGATTTCTGTAAAAGTAAACAAGTTGTTTGATAAAGATCTAAACTCCTTATCTGTTTAGAATTGTGTATTAAAAACTGTAAATTTTTTCGACGTCTTTTTGATAGCCACAGTGATAATTACAAGGTTGTATTTATTTGGGGTTATTTTTGTTTTCCAGGGTTCTTATCATGGTCAGCCAGCTTTGCAACAGATTCCTCAACAAGCTATTGCTCAGCAAGGTTTAAGCCAACAAGCATTTGCGCAACAAGCCCAATATGGTCAGCCTCAACAAGCTCAAGTACAGCAAGCTCAGTTGGCTCAAGCACAGCAAGCCCAGCTAGCTCAGGCCCAACAAGCACAAGCTCAGCAGTTTCAGCTAGCGCAAGCACAACAGGCCCAAGCACAACAATTTCAGCAAGCTCAGGCGCAGCAAGCACAAATAGCACAGGCACAACAAGCTCAATTTGCTCAAGAGCAGCAAGCCCAATTTAATCAAGCCCAGCAAGCTCAGTTTGCACTCACACAACAGTCACAGTTTGCCCAAGGACAGCCGGCACAGTTTCAACAACCACAATTTGTTGAACAGGCTCAGCAACCGGCAGTGCAACAGCAATCATTCCAGCAGTTTAATGGAATAAGTTCTCAGCAAACTCCACCTGAACTCCTTCCTTCACCTCCTTCTGAACTTGTCCCCATTACTTCCTTTGATCATTCTGCTATTGATTGTGCTACTTGTGATTCAAACCCATGGGTTCCAGTTGAAGGAGAGCCCATTCGTGGAGGCAAAGAAATCGAAGTTGCAGCAATCCAACCAATTGTGAATAACATCATTGAAGAGAATCAGGTAGTTCAACAAGAAAGTGAAAGTTTTGGACAGCAGTTTGTAGAAACTGCTCCAGCTACTGAAGCCCCTTTTTTTGAAAAGCCTATTGTTCCTCTCCCACAGGTTCCACAAGAAATTACTGAAACCCAGCAGTACCAGGAGACAGTAGCTGCAACTTTTGCACCAGCCGTCCAACAAGAACAAGTTTTCCCTTCATTTCCTCAAGAGCAACCCACAGTAGTTCAACAACAGCAAACTGTAATTCAACAGCAACAAACTTTTGGTCAACAGCAAGAAGTTTATAACCAAGAGCAACAAAATAATCAACAATTCATCGAACAAGCTACAAGTGCTCCCTTCCAACAGTTCATACAAGAAACAGTTGCACCAACACAAAGACCAGAGTATTTTAATCCTCCAGCCCCTCAGCCCCCTCAGGTTCTTGCCGTTGAACAGCCGTCGTTCCTTAGCCAAGAGGTACCAGTACAACCAGTACAACAACCTATTGAAGAATTTTTACCGGCAGAAGATTATTTACCCCCGCCAACTGTAAGACCTGCTCCTGCAACACCGGAAGTAGTAGCACCACCCGAGGAAGAATACCTTCCACCCCCTACTGCAGAGTCTCCACAATTTCAACAAACACTGCCACCATTCAGCCCCGAAGTTCCACAAGTTGAAGAAGAATACCTTCCACCTCCTCTTCCACAATCAACAGCTCCTCCAACCCCACTACAAACAGCTCCACCTACTGTAGCTCCACAGCCTGAATTTTTCCAGCCAGCCGAATCTGTTCCTGAAAATGTGGCCCCTACTAATGAATATTTTATACCTGAATTGGACTATCTTCCTCCTCCCAGCAATAACGGACCTGAACCACCCAGAAATACATTTTTCCCACAGGAACAGGAGCCTCAAAGGACTCCATTTTCCGAGATAGCAGATATTAGAAACAAACAGACGGAGCAAGAAGAGGTAAGGGGAGTTTTAATTCATTTTGCTGAATCACTCAGCTTTTAAACACATAAAACTGAATTGAGTAGATACGAAAAAATATTCATAGCCTGTTAGTTATAAATGAACTATAGGAGCAACTACCAATTGCATATCTTAAATTATAGCATTTCTTCTTCGAGATTTTTAAGCTTCAATTTAATCCATGCTTTCGAAATCTCAGTTTTAGTTGTTTTTTTTCAGTTTCTATTCATACCTTTATTTCATTATTATTTCTATTTTCTGTTTGCTTTACTTTTGGTTTGTCTGAGACACAACTTCATTGCCATATTATGACTTAGGAATTTTGTTCTTACTATAACGAATTCTAGTCTGCGTTTATTTACAAAGAATTCGATGTTATCAAAACCCGAGTAAGCCTGCAAATAAATACTAACGAAAATATTTATGGAAAAAAAGTAAAGTAATAAAAAAAACTCGAGCACAACTTTCGTAATTGCAGCAACTTTGGCTGTCTGGTACTCCAGTACTTATTCGCAAATTATATGGTAGAATACATTTGGAATAGTACAAAGTGAATTATAAAAGGTGAAAATTTAATTTTCGATAAATTTCAAAGTAGTACATTCGCAGGAGAGTTTTTTTTTATTTCGGAGTCTAAACTATTTTGCATCCAAAACTAGAAATGACTAGATTCAGATTACACTCTGATTCAAATGGCTCAATTTTACATGAAGGTGAACTTTCTGGAATGCATGACTAGAAAAAGAACTGATATTCACTAAAACGGGCTATTATTATCCCTAATCTATTTGCAAATAGATATTTCATCAGCTTTGATGCAAATACAAAACTGAAATGAAAGAAATATTAAAATCTAAATGTGACCTTTTCGTAATCTTGAAATTTATATGCTATTTAAACTTCAATGATTGCAATTCTTGGAAAAATCGCTCAATTGTTGTTACTAATTTAGCTGAAAATGCATATGAATAAGTTTTCCAGAATAAAACAGAAAGCAAAAGGAAAACACTTAAAGATGAGAAATATTTGTCTTTGAGAGAGTAATTATATTATGCTCCTTCCTATTAATTTAATTATTAACGAGGACTTTTGTTTCTAGGTGGCTCTTTTCTTCTCAACGGTTTCACCCACAGCTAACGCAGAGCAGCAGGACTACGTACTGCCCCAAACAAAGTAAGTGTTTCTGAGTTAATTAAAACACCATTTTTTTAGTTAGAAACCTAACTAAATATCAGGAAACCAACTGTACTACTATTGCCACAAAACTGCTATATTGTCAACCCCCCAAGGCACACATTCTGGAAAAACAAAACCCTATTTTTCCCAACGTTTTTTAATTCTTATAGTTCTGTAGTATACCTGAGCTGCTCTTTTATCATATGCGTTTTGAGCTGCAGAAAACGATTCCCTCATAGAGATTAGAATTCCAATAAAAAAAATATTGGTACCTAAGGGTGGAAACTGGCGCTATTGTCGACAGTAAAACCAACGCTACCTAGCGCTTGGCTTTTCTTGAGAGATTTAAATTTTATTAATAAAGTAAAATTAGTTCAATTAATGTAGTTGTCAAAATTAGTGCATTAATACTTGTCTGATCACAGTTTCTGAGAAAAGACAATTAGGAAGCCTCAAAAAATGCCAAGAATCACCAAATTCTTGATGGGGCTTGTGATTTGTTACGCACTAGCGCCAGTTTCCAATCTTAAATGTTGCCCACATTCTTTCGATAAAATCACAGTAGAGAGAATATACAGTATCGACAAAGGCTATACTCTCCGTTAAAAAAAAAGTGAAACACCTTTAAAACCACACAAAATTCATACTCCGCCTTCGCGCATGTGCGATTCTGATGTACACATCATGGGATGCCTATGGAAAAACCTGTTTTTGCCAGAAAGCAACTGAACTAAGGCTATGACGTATTTGCTCAGAGCAAGTACGTGTGGTATGAAATGCGTATCATATTTGGAAAAAGAAGACGCTAAAGTAAACAGTGGTTCAAATCCTCACCACTGTGCTTAGGCCTTAGATTCTGGTTAAAAAGTCACCTGAAAGAAAGTAACTTTGTGATAGGGACGCCTAGGATTTTTATGCTCTTTTATTCTTCTTTCGTTAATTTAAATGAATAACTATATGATAAAGAAATGAATTTGAATAGTAAAAAATCTTCAAATTAATCGTCTCTGCAACAAAGTTTTAACACAGTTCAAGGTGTAACCTTTTTTATTTATTTATTTTCATTTTTTTTATTATCGAACCAAACTGATAAATCAGTAAAAAGGACTTGTATTACATATACCTGTATTTCATTCGTGTAAAGGATACTTTACATTGCCAACTTTAAGTTGATGCTACTAATTCATATCCATGACTCATATGCTTGGTAATTCATGTATATAGACTAATTAATATTCATACAAGAAATTATACGTAGGGTTGAAATCCGTCCCGATTTAGCGGGAACATCGACCTTATGGACCTTCATACCCCGACATACCAATAAGACCAAAGCGCTTGGATAAAGTATCGAAGTAACGCCACTGTGGAAATAGTATTTTTGCTGATGTTGACCCAATGGAATAATGGAGGCAATTGACTGTTCTAGTTTAAGTACACGCTGACGTGCATGTAGTTTTATTAATACGCAAACGGGAAAAAGACTTGCTAAAGAAGATGAAAATTTTACAAAAATTATGTCGCAACCTATTTTGTAACAACAAGCTCCGTGTAATTCTGCTCTAAAGAGAAATTAAATATACCAAATGATTTCTCACCTCATCTCTGAGTGTTGTTACAGGGTCCTAGCTATATATGACAACCTTAATTAGTTATAAATTATACTCTATGCAAGGGCTAGGTTTGTAAGATAAAATTGACTAATGTTCCAAAGCAGAAATTTATTGCTATTTTCATAGTTAAAAAAAGAATACCTTTAATATTCGTATACCCGTAAAAAACTGTGTACATATTTTTTGGACCCTTTTATATTATTTGTTCTCTGATAGGCACAAAATTGCATTACTATTTGTGCCAATGTAAACTATTAGTTGTCTTTTTTCGTAATTTTTGGCTATTGGTATGCTCAAATTTTATATAAATTGTTTTTTATGCTAGCTTTAAACCTTTTTCATTCAAAAATAGCTGTTTTCAATTTTTAGGTCTATTCCGATTTAAAAAAAATGATTTTTCTTCTTCCAGCGCCCCTGTTTTCACTAGGAATCAACCAGAAGCACCATCTTCATTCAATGAAGAAGTGAGGACCTCTGGGTCAAATGTGCCCTTTGGCACCCGATTAAACGGTAATTACATTACACTTTTTTAAGACTTTTTTTCTGCGTAATTTTTATTTTTTAATGATTATTTGATTGCAGAGCTTCTGAAACAAAAAAAAACACACACGCACGCACACAAATCGCATTAATAGCCTACCAATGATCTAAAACTGCCCTCATAATCCCCTCACCCCCCTAAAAAACAAGCATTTTCCTGTGACACACTTGGATTTACGATTAAAATACCGAATATCAAAATGAGACCTTTTGGATGATCGAATTTTCGTCTTTAATACAGTTTCTGTGCATTCTACCAAATAGAGCATTATTATTGTAAATAAAGGGGTAAAAACGCCTAATGTTCTCAAAGATATTTGGACTTTGCTGGGATCTGTTTTCTTTTCCTTTTCTAACTTGAAAAAAAATGAATATACTTTCACTCATGTTTTTTTATATTCTGGGTATTAGAAAGGGCATAGAAAGTCAAAGTAATGGCATTAGTTACAAATTTTTGTTTTTTAAGGTTTAATTAGAATAATTAAGTTAATTTAATTAAGGTTTAATTCTGTTTTTCGTCGTACAATTTCAAAGTATGGAGAGTGTAACCCTAATTCTGTAATCGTGATGAAATTCAAGAGCACATATTATGGTACCTTGTTTCAAAATCATCAATGGCACAACCAAAAACAACTGAAATAAAAATGGTTAGTCACCACTGCGTTTTAAGCCTTTTTAGTACACAAAAAAATCAAAAGTTTGTAGGTTAATATACTACTAGGAACGGTTCCAAATGAAAGTTTTGGCGTGATAGATATTTAAGAAATCCTACACTGAAATACCTGTTTTAGATCTCATCTCAACTTCTATCAAACCAGTTTTTCTTTTCAAGATCCTAATATACATTTATTGGTATGCACTTCCAATTCAACAATAATTATGATACAAGTTAAAATAAAACATTCGGGCGTCTTAATATTTCTCAAATACATCATTTCGTTAGTAATTCAATAAGTGAAGCAGCAAAAATGCCTAAATCTAAAAATAAGTCTCATATCCTAGGAGCAACCATAATTGACATCGTAAGCATGAGGTTAGATATGAATTACGGATGCCGATCCTCATATGTCGATCCTAAAACGGAAGGATGTATCTAGTACTTTTTTTTAATATTTTAGAAAAATAGAAAATTCCTTCTAGTATATTTTTATTCGCTGGTTTCTTTTGCAGAGAAAAATAACTTCATCGGATCAATGGATTCAATTAAGGGGGGAGAGTATGCCTCTTCCAGATGTTTTGGTCTCCTTTTTTGAAAAGTACATTTTTATTGGGGGGGGGTATGTTTATTGAAAATGACTATTTTTGGTATTTACATTGAAAATATGACAAATTTGCAAACCTCTAGATATTAAAAAATTATATTTTGCTCTCCTCTCTCCTATTTTTTTGTGAATTGACGCCGTTGTGCAGGATATAGGCCATTACTAGGGAAAAAACCTTTTAGTGCCCCTGCTTAATCACTATCAAATTATTTTTCTCAAGAGGATACCGAAATGGTCTGTAACACTTCTAGGGATGACATAATAACTGTAATCCCAGAGCAAAGGTCCCAAAAGTATGCAAATAGCCTATATAGAACAGGGGTTCGTAGGCAAATTTCACAGTGAACGTCACAGCCAACTTAGTGAGGAGCAATGCATCTCTTACCTGTGGTGTTTTATCGGTTGGTCCAAGGAACTTGGGAGAGGGCTCATTTAATAGTAAATCCAAACTTTCACTGCCTTTGTAAGGGCCGAAACGGACCTAATCGCGAACCGTCACCCTTCTAATGGCCAAGATCTAGGTCTAGTAATGGTCTAATGGCTATGGTCTAGTATACCAAAATTTAGTATACCACATGCAATGATTTCTTAAGAATTATTCTATTCTAAGTCCTGTTGCAAGAAGCTGTTCCTTTTGAAAAGTTGAAAAACCTAATTTTCAACCTCCTGTAAAATTATGAAAATTATAGTTACGCCTTCTCGTTGTTTGCACAATCATGCATGATTTGTTGAAGCCAAACCCCACTTTTGTGGTTTTGAAGATTTTAGCATCAAAGAACTCCGCTGACTCAGTTTTTTATAATTACGTTATGATTTCATAAAAATACAATAAAACGACCAAAAATTACATAGCCTAATTTTAATAACAATTTTTTCCCAAAATCTATACTAAAATGGGATAAATATTCTTCATGTTAAAAGCCAATAGGAAATTAAGGGATCCTAAACGTTTTCTCCACCGAATGACCTGTAAATTGTCATAAAACTGTCAACAATTTACTTGGTCAATTTTTTCCTTTGTTTGTTTTATAAGGTACAATTTTGCAACTGAACTAGGCATACCTATCTCCTGAGGTGATAAAAAAAAAAAATCACTCCTATGTTTATTTGTTTTGTTTTTCATCTAGCTTTAATGGTTTCTAAATGGAAATTGTTTTTCTCTATTCATAAATGAATTTAACTCAAGCTTTATCTCTTGATTTTTTTTTACATACAAAGCTCTTACGCAAAAAAAAGTTTCTTAAAAGAGCCATTGTTGATAATAGCAGCATCTATTCTGTTTTGGATAGCTTAGATTCAAAAATGCAGGATATATTCCTTAACTTAATCTATGAGATTTGAAACAGATCAGAAGTGGCAGCAATTCTTTCAGAGGGATGTGAGCAAAGGCGTATACATAATTTTTGTTAGGGGGGGGGGGAGGGTACAACAAACTTTAAAAAACGCATAAAAAGTCGGTCTATATGCATTTTTGTTACGTCTTTATAAGTTTGACAAAAAATTAGAGGGTATGGTGGGGGGGGGGTCAAACCCCGCAATCCTCACCCCCTTGGATATGGTCTTGGATCTGAGGCTCATCTTTTTAGTTCATTCCAATTTCAAACACACTAAAGTTAACTATTGATGAATTATTCAGAAGCCACTCAATTTCCCTCAGATTCCCCCCTCCCTCTGGAGTGGCTTAGGTGTTATAAAATACGTATGACTTCTCAGTCTTTCCCCCATATGTTTCATAGCGTCTTTGTGCATCTTCTTTAACCGACAGTATAAGTAAAAGCTTTTTTGTCTTCCGCCTCTAAGTTTCTGGTGAAAACAAACCATGACTCTTACTTTAACACCGAATTAACCATGGCTATATATGGAAGTCTAACTATATGTTATGTAAATTTATAACCACTCTTGCTTAAGAGAAATCAGTAAATTAGCTTGCTTAAAAAAAAAGAATTCTCTGATGTCACTGTCAGTATTTTCTTACATCATCACATAGTCTTGCAACCACAATTTCTTCTTGGATTTATAAACTGCACCTAACTTCTGTCAGTATTACGTCAAGGTCTTCCATTCAAACACACGTGTACCGGGGGGCTTCATGAGCAAATCCCGCCCCCCCTCCAAAATTGTTTTGGTATTTCCATAATTTCTCATAGCTGGTAAATGTCTTTTGTTTTGTTAGTAGTTGCCTTTCTCCCCTCGAAAAAATTCCCCTGCTGTTGCCTGGCCCAATAGATTTAATTTTTTTTTTTTTTAATTGACATGAAGAAGTTATTTAGTGGCAATGTTTAAACTTCCATTTAAGGAACGATAATTAACATAACATTTTTCAGAAGTGGTAATTTGTTGATGAACTTGTGTTTTTTGGTGTAAATATCTAGATTGTCTTGGAATTAAATATTTTTTGCAGCATTTTTGGGGAAAGGTCATCAGAATCGGTGGGGAATGGGAGTAGCTCCTGCTTGATATACTTCTCAAAAACTTTTTGTAACTCAAAAACTTTTTGTTATTTTATTGGTTTAAAATTTCAGTACCAGGGGACCGAGCTTTACTCGGAGAAGAGGATTTTAAACATAAATATTGTGTCTGGCGTATTCTCCCTCCCCCGTCGTACCCGCGGGAATGCAATCCCCCCATACTCTGATTCACACAAAAAATACTTTTTTGTGTAATGGACCTCAGGCGGCTTAGTGCTGCAGGGACTTGTTAGCAGTAGTAGTATACCTTCATTTTATTTTTTTGCCTAGTCTATTCGTGGATTGGTGGCTCCGAACTGTAAAATGAAAAACAAACTGAATTTACTAAAAATCGAGTCCACAATAACAATATTTTTCGTTAAATCCAACAGTTCGTGGTAACGAACTGTAATTAAGGAGCGACCCGGCTCAATAGTAACCGAAACTCTAAAAAACGGAATTTTGATACCAATAGATACATCAAAAGAATCAGATTTTAATGTTGATTTCAAATATATCAGTTTAGTCAAGTTTAGTCTAACTCATCAAAAGTTACGCGCCTGAGAGAATTTGCCTGGTTTTCGAAAAAAGGGGGAAACACACTTTAAAAGTTATAGAACCTTAATGAAAATCACACAATCAGATTCAGCGTATCTGAGAGACCTACTGTAAAGATTTCAAGCTCCTATCTGCAAAAATGTGGAATTTTGTATTTTTTGTCAGAAGAAAGATCACGGATGCGTGTTTATTTGTTTTTTGTTTGTTTGTTGTTTTTTCCCCAGGGGTGATCGTATCGACCCAGTGGTCCTAAAATATCGTGGGAGGGCGCATTCGAACGGAAATTAAAAGTTCTAGTGCCCTTTTTAAGTGACCAAAAAATGGAGGACAACTAGACCCCCTCCCACGCTCATTTTTTTCCCAAAGTCACCCGATCAAAATTTTAGATAGCCATTTTGTTCAGCATGGTCGAAAATATTGTAAATATGTCTTTTAGGATGACTTGATCCCCCAAAGCCCCAAGGGGAGGGCTGAAAGTTATGAACTTTATCCAATGTTTACATATAGTATTGGCTATTGGGAAGTATACAGACGTTTTCAGGAGGGGATTTTTTATGGTAGTGGGGGGTCAGGGGTTATGTGGGAGGATCTTTCCATTGAGGAAGTTTTCATGGGGGAAGGGACATTTCTATGAAGGAGGTGCCGGATTTCCCATCAATATTAAAGAAAAAGATCAGAAATTAAATTAAAAAAAAACAAGTTTTTCAACTGAAAGTAAGGAGCAACATCAAAACTTAAAACGAACAGAAATTATTATGTATATGATTAGGTTCGCCCCCTAGTCAATATCTTGCTCTTTAATCCAAAGATTTTTTGTACTTTCATAAGAGCTATTTATTCTAATTAACGGCCTTTGTGATTAAGGGATCGTTTTTAAAGAATTGGAACAAAATTCGAACTTTAGTGCAAAGAGCGAGGTATTAACTAGGGGGCGAACCCCCTGATATACGTATTAAAAATATATGAATATAGAAGTTCGTTACGTAATTTAATTCGTAAGTTACGTATATTTATTACTAATAAAAACAAAAATAACATGTTCGCAAAGAAAATTTAATAACTTTCGAGAAAACCATTTAACCAAAATAAAAGTAAAATTGATATGCAAATTTTGTATTAATTATTCATGTACGGTGAGCCAAAATCAAAACCTGAATTAATTCAAAAATGGTCAAAAATTTAATAAAAGAAACAAGTTTTTTTTAACTGAAAGTAAGGAGCAACATTAAAACTTGAAACGAACAGAAACTATTCCGTATATGGAAGGGGCTATTCCCTCCTCAGCGCCTCGCTCTTTACGCTAAGGTTTGACTTTAACTCACAAATTTAATTTTTTTAAACAATAGAAACTTTAGCGTAAAGAGCGAGGCACTGAGGAGGGGACAGTCCCTTTCATATACGGAATAATTTCTGTTCGTTTTAAGTTTTAATGTTGCTCCTTACTTAAAAAAAAACAACTTATTTTTTTTTTAAACAAGTTTTTTTTTAAAAAACGTTAAAAAACTTGTTTTTTTTATTTAATGTCTTGCTAAGATCTTCTCAACGATCAGTCGACCAGTTCTTTCAACTTACGAGATTCAGTGGACCTGCAAGGTGGCAAATTAATTATACAATAGCTGCATACAAATTTAAGACAAATAGAAGATCAAATAAAATGCAAAATTAACCCCGGTTGGAACATTTAAAAATAGTAATTACGTTAGTGATATTCACCCACCCTTTTCCTGCGGTCAAAATTCATTATGGCAGTGTTCTTCCAGTTGTTAGGTCAGTTAGCAGAGGATTTAAGAGAAAATATTAAGAGTGTATGGAGGGGGAAATTAAATTTTTTAAAAGTTTTGACCTCTATAAATCGTTTTTCTACACCAGAAAATGTTAGCGTACCAATTTTCAGAAAAAGCTATATTGCTGTATACAGCAATATACGTTCTTTCCACTGGCACCGAATTTGACGCAACAACAATAGGTAAATACAACAAGAAGCAAAAACAGAGGGGTTATTACCCTACCCGTACTCACATATGGTTAAGGAACAGTATGAAAGGCACAGTTTATAGAACTATCCAGTAAGTTTATCGCAGATCATTTCTGGTCTTCATTCTCGGTACGAACAAAAAGCTCCTCCCACTTCTTTCTACATTAGCGGGTTAGTCTGTTTCCTTCAATAAATGAGAAATGGTTACAAAGTGCATTATTCGTAATAGCGGGTTTCCACTTGTTTCGTGGCCAAGAGAAATCTGACTTGTCTACCCGTGAAAAGATCTAATGCCGCTTATGTTTCTATCTGCAAAAACGTTCTCTGGAGGACTCGCTCCTTGGTCCGGGTTTTTATAATGGGTGAGATAGGGAAAGATCATACTGGATAACTATATAAACTATGGTGAAAGGCTTGCGAATATCCGTCACATAAATAAACCGACGGAATTAAAGCAAACTTTTTAACACGGAAGTATTGGATAGTAATTTATATGGTTCGCTTTGTTATAATTAACCCTCATATAAACATTGGTATCGTCAATATTTTTAGGCTAAAAAGTAAAAAAATTTGATTTCGACACTCATTGCAATGTAGTCCAAAATCTAGGGAGGGGGGAATTTTTTTGTTTTCAATGTTAACATAAGAAAAGGGCTTGTCAATGAAAATACCACAAAAAAAGGTATTTTGCGAAATCAAGTGGGGGGGGGGGGAATGTAGCAGGAAACAAATACCCCCTTGTCCCGTTCCCCATTTGAAGCCATTGATTGATGCTATGTTTATAAATTTTTTTTTTTGTCAATGTGTCAATTGTGTACTTAGTTGGCTTATGTTTATTTTTGTGCAATTTTGTGCCATTATCTGCTTAGGCTACTTGCAAAATAGCTAGTTACTAACATTTGCTACACAATTTTAATTGTATTCGATGCCAATGCTTGATTCAATACGCTTGGCGAAAATCCAGAAAATACTGTATGTAAATTATTGATTTCTCTGACTATAGTTGGGGTTAGAAGGGGGCAAATTCTGGAACTGTATTTCAAAAGAGATTTTTGTCTTTTCCTGAGTGTTTTTTTTTTTATGATTTTGTGACCCCACTTACCTTACTGGAATGTTAAGATCAAGCAGTAACTAATACGTGGGATATTTATACAACCTTACTTAGAACAATGTTAACCTTTAAATTGTTTTTGTTGCACAAGTTTACTTGTATTAACTTGATTTGGTGAAAGATTTTCTTTTGTACAACTGTGAAATCCTAAAACCTGAATTCGTTAATTAAATTCTGCTATATAATTTTCTAATTCTTCTTAAATCTGCTTTTACTATTATAAGTAGCTACGTACATATGTGTTATAAATCGCAAAATTCAAGGAAGTGTCAACTCCTAAATTTCTAAATGTGCCGCTGTTGTAAATCTTAAACTCGAATTCGCGAAGTCTTGATTTAATTTCTAATTTCCAGTATTTTTTAAGAAATCAAGTATAACCTGAAATTATTTTAAGGAAATAGCTTATTACAATGATTTTGTAATGGGTAATTAAATTAATATTTCGTTATAATTAAGCCTATGAAATACGTCAGTATAGGAAGGGACAAAGGCTGCAAAATAAATTGCTTTAATCGGCTTTTTGCATTTCAGGGCCCTACCGCTACAGACGACGAAAGCCTTATAACAAGAATTGAACGCCAAGCTAGATATGATTAACCTGAGAGCATGCCAAGTGAACTAGTGCAATTTCCCCCGTATTTAAATTAGCCCAGCATGGACCCGCATGTTTACAACCCTGGCTCTGGACAACTGAACTCTATTTGCTTTTCTATATATCTTTTGGCTTTGGTTACTACTCATGCTATGCTATAACTCGCTTTTCTTTTTTTTCTACATTCAATTTCTCTTTCCTGACCCCCTAGTTCTTTCAGAATTTCCAGCAGTTACTGCTACTTCAGCTACTGCACAGTTCGGAAGTCCAGAGTCTTTCGAAACCAGCTTACCTGATGAGGGACCAAAGCGTGGCGACTTAGTACCCAATCAGCCTGTGAAAAATTCAAATTCAGATAGTGATTTTTTTGCACCCCAAAAAAACAGTCCAGTTGAAGTTTTCCTGAATCCTAACCAACCCGGTCGTGATTTTGAAGCACCCAGTGATTCTGCAAGCCCTTCTGCTTTTCAACGACCTGCTTTCAGACCTGTTAGTAATTTCCAGGATGTCCCAGTGGGACAGCCTTTCGTAGCATCTAATAATCTTCCAAATGATGCACCAGAACCTGTAGGAGATTTAACAATTTTTAAAATTGGTAATAATAAGAATCCTTCAAAACTCTCTTTACCACCCTTCTCACGTCCTTTCCCAAATTTTGCCAATAGTTTTAGCAATTCTGAGGCAAACAGTAACGCCGGATCAAGACCCAAATTGAAGAAAGGGAGTTTGGACTTGTTCAATGCTATTGGAGCTGATTCCGATAATCGACCCCTTAATTCAAACTCTTTTAGTGCACCTTCAGTTTTTGATAATAATCCTCCTAATTCTGGCAGCTTTCCCAAAGCCAATAGTGATTCTGATTCTTTGTCCTCCAACGAACAGTTGCCACCTATCAACTCCCCAGTACTTCAAAACAATTTTATTCAGCCAAATAAAAACGTAAATGAGTTTTCTTCTTTCCCATCTGTTTCAGATAATAACGCTGGTACCCTAAATGTCAATTCTCAGATTCCGGTTTTTGAGCAGAAAAATCTTTCCGAGAAAAATGAATTTAACCTTCCAGAATCCTTTGTTTCTGCCAACTTTGAGTCAGATAACCCCAATGAAAAACAAAGTGGCTCGGTTCCTCTAAGTCTATCTAATGCTGTAGTAAGTGGTAACCTCCCGGTGTTGAATACGGTGAACCCTAAATTTGAACAAAGTGCCTCAGTACAGCCTAGCCCGGTGATTCCTCAGCTAGAAGAAAGTATTTTTTCTCCAACAAACCCGGTGAACCAAATTAAACAAAATTCCTTCTCTAGTTCTCAAAGTGGTATAAATAACCCAGTTTTTCAGTCGTCAGTAAAGACACCTAGTGGCAGCAAAAGAATAGTTAAAAAGAAGAAGAAAGTTAATAGTGTAAGCTCGGGAAGTGCATCGAGTGTTAGAATCACTGATGGATCATCAACCCGATTTGTTCAACCCAGTGAACCCTCGCAAACTAGGTTGCCAAGTCTTACTGGTGTAGGCCCTATACCCCCTCGTAATTTTATAGTCCAACAACCAGTTGATGAAGATTACTTAAAGAATTTTCCAGAAATAGCAGCACCTGAAGGTGCAGATGTGCCGGATGACGAGTTTGCTGCAATAAAAAGTCAACTCTATGAGCTAAAAAAGGGAGGGAAATAGCTAATTTAACAGGCTATGCTATGCAGAAATCAAATTTGTTGTATTTTTTTGTGATTGAATGAATGTTATATTTGTAGATTATTTATATTTGAGTGCGAATGTTTTTTAGGTTGTGAGAATATGTTTTTTTTTTAGTGTTTAAGGAAACACTGTAATCTCTATTGAGATGAGTTATTTTCTGTCTTATATGGTCAGTGTTATTGTATTTGCTCAATTAAATTAAAATTATTGTTATCTAATTATTCCTT
>JAQQPU010017213.1:0-17500 GCA_029168905.1 Artemia sp. Kazakhstan ARC1039 | reverse complement strand
GACTACACATTGCTCACAGCCAGAGAAAAAAACTAGCTTCCATACATAAAACAAAATCTTTTGCACCTAAAGCCCTTGCATTATCTATAACTGTCTGATGATCCAAATTATCGAAGGCTTTGCTAATATCAGCAAAAACAGCCTCAGCGTAGGAACTATTCAACTCTAGATGTTTGAAAATACTGTTAAGTATATAAATTATGCAATGAGTGGTGCTATGATTCGCCCTAAAGCCAAACTGATTTGGGCTAATTTTATCATGAACACACTTAAATACTGGGCACATTCCACAATCAATTTGATAGGGATATCACCTGGGTATACTGACTTATTTATGTCAAGAGTTTCGATTTTAAGTTGAGTCTGATGAATTTCAATCACAGAAATGTCACTCACTACACTGTTGGCCGGCATATGTTGGAGTGGTGGGTGAATTTTACAAATTGAAGCAAAATGATCATTTATGTCATCCGCAACCACTGGGTCACCATTACTGTCCAGTAAGAAAAACTTTGAAGAGACCTTTCCCATGAAATCTTGGACACTTTTGTGGAATTTCTTAGCCTCCGAATACAATAACTTATTGAGCACGTGAGCACCATGGTCCTTTCTTGCTTTACGGATTTCGCTAACAACGATGTTTCTAAGTTTTCGAGATTTTTGGAAAAATCCTTCCTTAAAGAGTTTATCACGTTCATTTATTATACACAAATTTTTTTTATTCATCAACGTTTTGCAGTTAGATTTGCGAGTAACATTTTTCAGTGGAAAGGTGTCACAATATAACTGAAAAATTTCCCCTGAAAACTTAGAAGCCAATTCATTACCATTGATAAGACATAGGATATTGGCCCAAGATTGGGAAATAAGTTTTAATTTGAAATGGGCGACCTTCTCCTCAGTAATGGGTCTATAAGAACAACTGATCAATCGTTCTGGGGAAAAGGAAGATAAAGGGGTCCAAAAGATGCATAGATGGTCACTTGACCCTAATAGAGGAGCTATTTTGGGGACACAGTAGTAATCTTCAATGTTGGTAAAAATTAAGTCTAGGGTTTTATCACCTAGGGTTTTATCACCACTTGTAGGCGACTTGGCTACTTGATCAAGGTTAAGAGCAGAACTAAGCCACTTTTCGTCTAGCTTATTAAAATAACCACATAATTTAATTGCAGCATAAGGATACATACAGTGAATTATGTCAGTATATAGTTGCAGATATGCCGTCAGCTCAATTTCATCCTCATTGTTTTGGATGATAAAATTGAGGATGATCACTTGCCCTTAACTTGTGAAATTGAGTTACCTGCTCTACTGCTTATGACCGTTTTTCTTACCATGATAAATGGTGTGATAAGCCAAATTGGAAACGAGTAAATTCCGAAGTTTATTTGTACGTTCTTTGCTCGTTATTGTCAAGCTTGAAAGTTTACCTTCTACAACCCTCTTTAAGGTCGCCGACAGCTAAGATTGATTTAAATTGTGACTATTACCAGCTCGTGCATTGTTCGAAGTCAGCTGCTTCATTTTCAGTTCCTATTGAACGTGTTAGATTCGGCCCCAGAAAACAGTTGTGGAATGTGTGCCCAGGAGTGAATAAAGCTAAACAAGGCGCGATGTTTTGGCTTCGCCTTTGGATTGCTTGTGATCGGCCCTAGTCTGGGGAAGTATTTAAAATTAAGCAAAATTGGAAACGTCAGTGTAGATCTCCTTTGCGTCAAGCCCACCTGAATGCTTTGTACGGCCCCTCAGATCGGAAGTCTTAGTCCAATGTAATTGATAGCAGGAAGTGTGTGCCTGCTACCGTTCCGATTATCAAAATCAGTGATTTTGTTGCTCACTTTATTCGTGTTTTTTCTACATTTAATTATTCTATCCAATCCATGTTTTCTTCCTTATTGCATAATACTATTCCTCAAGTTCTTCAGCAAGTCCATATACTGTCAATATCTAGTGGTGATATCTATCAAGTACTCCTGATATGGATGGTCTGTGTTACAATCACTTTACCATTAAGGTTCCATTATTGTTAATACATATTCAGCTCTTATTCCAGATGTGTTTAGCCCAGTCATTACTTCCAGGTAGTTTTCTTTTGGGAATCGTAACATGAGTTTTGAAAAAGGGAAAGGAAGCAGATCAGTGTTCCAGTTATCGACCAGTTACAGTGTCCTGCTTCAAGAGTAAGATGTTCGAGTATGCCGTATTGCCTGGATTTTTGACTAAATGCGATATTTCTGATTATCAAGTTGGGTTCAGAGCCGGTTTTGGTTGTTCTCAAGCCCATCATATACTTGGTCAGTTGCTAGTCTCGGCAAAAATGCAAAAAAGGCCACTTTATTTTTGCTCGGTTGGTATCTCGGGCGCTTTTGACAACATTATTATTATTATTATTATTATTTATTTCTAACTCACACTGTACAGAGGTACAATACGTGGAGTATCACGAGGAAAAACACATAAAATGCAACACAAATCAATATATAAATCAAAGATTACCAGTTACAGTGTAACACATAATAATTTAAAAGAAACTAAAACAAAAAAGAAATAACATGAAAGCAGGGGGAAAAGCGGAAGAGAGAAAAAAACTGACAACTTTCACAGTCTAATAAGCAGTAATATGCAGAAATATGGACACAAGCTGTCATTATTATTATCATTACTTGATTTTTATTTACTCTTTACAATACTAAAAAATGTAGAATGACCAAACAGAGAAAAACAACTAAACAAATAAAAGAAAAATAACTTACGACTGAAAAAACCTGATAAGTTGATGGTGCAGAGAAAAACAGATACAAGCAGTATTTGAAAGTTTTCTGTGTAGTGCTTCCAGTTTTTCAGTAATATTAGGAACAAGAAATTTATTAATAATTACCCGGTTTTGGTCCAAGGTGGAAGAAACAACAAAAATTTACAAAATCTAAAATAATTAATCCGGATTCTTTTTAACTCATTTTTCTTCAGAAGGAGAAAAATTCCAGAAGCAAAAAGAATTGAATGGTCACAAAAAGTTTAGTAGAGCTTGGCCAACACGAGTTTATTATATTTACCTCTATTGGCAACAATCTTAGCATATCCTAATTTAATTTTCATATCAATATCTGAGACTGTGCGCTGGCGCAAGCTCAGAAGACTATTAGTAATAGAAATACCAAGCCATCGAAGAGAATCTACGAGAAGGATAGTAAAGCCACTAAAGCGAAGGAAAGTACTAGAAATGTTATTAAAAGAAAGAAATTTACATTTATCTACATTAAGAGAAAGGCCTATGTCTGAAAAAGAAGTGGCAACACAAGAAACCATGTTAGATAAACCAGTTTTAGTACGGCTTATAAGAAGCAGATCATGCGAGTAAGCCAGGTATGAAACATCAGAAAAACCGGAGAGATAGGTAGCCGATATCTTTGCCAGAACTCCTGAAATACATAAATTAAAAAGGGTCGGAGATAAAACCACACTTTGCCTTAAACCTCTTTTCAATTTAATAATATATGCTGGCACAGATTTCAGCCGAAGAAAAGAATTAGAAAACCAGTACCGAAGAAGCAAAATAAACGATAGATTGACACTGCAACCACGAAGAGCAGAAAAAAGCTGACCATAACATACACTATCAAAAGCTTTTGATAGATCTAAAGTACAAAAATATATACTCCTTCCCTTAGAAGAATTTTCAAGGAGCAAAGAAGATAATACACGATGTGCATTTTGACAACCTACTCCAGGCTTAAATCCAAACTGGTTATCTCTCTCAAGCATATTATTAGTTACAAAAGGTAGTAATACATGTACAAGAACTTTACTAAAAGTACAAGAGACAGTAATAGGTCGGTAAGAAGAGCAAATAAAAGAAGAATTTCCCTTCTTTAAAATTGAAGAAACAGTACCACACAAAAAACTCTCCGGTACACTAGAAGTACAAATACACATCTGGAGAAGTAGGTGTATATGGTCAATAAGGGGGGAGCTATCTAATAAAAGGTGAAATCTAGATATACCATCATTATCAACATTATCTGATTTAAGTTTCTTAATTGTTTCAATTACGGATGAAAGAGAAATCGGAACACAAAGACACTGAGATAGAGGGGTACTAAAAATAGCAGAAAGAGAATGAGAATACAAAGAATGCATGAGGTAATTAAAATTAGAAAAAACAGACGAGTAATGGCCATGCCAAGCAGATGCAGGAAGACAATCACTACTTGGCACATCACTTCTAATCGACTCAGAATTAATAACTTTTCACCATTCTCTCTTTGACACTGGAAAATCCATACCACGATAACGCATTGACTTAAGATATTTTTATATTCACTGCGCGTCTTACGCTTAAGGTCAGATACAATTCCACAAGGCAGTCTATCACATTCATTTCAGACTTTTAACCAAAACTTAGCTTTATTTTTCAAAGTTTTTAAATTAGGATCTAAAGACCAAATAAGTTTTTGCGTACCACGTCTAACACGTTGCAGTGGCACTGCAACTGCCTTGGCATCTTTTAAACATTTAATTATTTGATTATAATAGCAATCTAGGTCCTTTTTGCAATTCACTTGTATAGAGCTCTGAGGCAGATAATAGGGAACTTGCATAGCAGACAGCAGGCTTGTTAGTGTAAACTCATAGAGAGGAACATCAGCTTTCTTCCAATTACTTTTTTCAAACCATTTTGAAGACCGGGGTACTTTAAAAAAAACTTGCAGGGTTTAAATTCAGCGTCAGAGTAACTGAGATAGGTAGATGGTCTAAGTCTTGTTCTTCAGCATGTACACACACTATTGATGTAGTAATACTAGGTGAGCAAATAGTGTGATCAATATTGCTCTTACTGCCTGAATGGTGAATATAAGAATACGGATGAGTGTTGGGTATAATATGATAAGATGTAAGGCAATCTAATAACAAATCCCTTCTCACTGATGAGTTATTTATAACAGTATTGAAGTCACCAATGATCATATAATCTAGAGAAATAGAAAGAATTTTTTCCACTAAAAACTTCAATGTGTTACAGGCTTTAGCATACCTAGCCATCGATCTGGAAGAACGGTCATCATAAGGCAGATAAGAATTAGTGAAAACTATAGTGCCCATACGAACAGCCAAAAAAAACTTTTCCGTGTAAAAAATCTCCGGCGAAACCAAATTAGGATTGCACTTAAAAACACAAGCTAGCCCGCCGGATGGGCGGCCTCTTGTGGCTCTGGCAGTAGTAAAAAAGACATCATGATGAAGGCTTCGACGCAAAACGTTAATGCTAAAGTCTCTAAAAAGATGCTCCTGTAAACAGACCAAATCAAAATCATTGTAGAGCTCATCAATAACTAATTCCTTATCCTTTGTACCATTAATATTAAACGATATTATTGAAAACTCCGAAGTCATTGCAAAAAGTGGGAGTGCGACATTAGTTCCTTAGATACAGGGCAGGACAATCTATAAGAAGTATGATTTTACCACAGTTAGTACACTTGGGAGCAGCACTACAGGTACTATCCTTAGTGGAAAGATGTGGCCCAGCACATCTGGCACATTTCGGGACATTGCTGGTGCAAGCACATTGAAATTGATCGTATGATGAGCATTTGAAGCAGCATTTAGGTATTTCTTTAAATACGTGAATTCGAAAAAATTCATATCCAACTTTAATTCCTTCTTTGAAAAAGCAGACTGAGTGAACGAGTCTTAAAATTCAAGCTTGACTGACATAGTCTGGGCCAGTCAATTTGCACTTATTATACCTTGCAGTCTATTAATAACTGAAAGGTCAACATCAACTGGGAAACCTCTGAGAATCCCAAAAAAGCGCTTGGATCGTACTTTAACTGTTGCTCCGGTAATAAAGTTCTGAACCGATGTACAAAAATCTTCAGTTGCAGGTTAATCGATATTGACATACCATCTGTCTTTAACAGGTTTCACACTACAAACTAATTCATGCCCAGCTATTTGATCGAGAACAGATTTGCGTTTAATCGGATCAGACAGATCTGAAGGCACTTTAGAGACAATAACTGTCGTATGAGTGTCAATTGCTGGGGTAGGTTTCTAATGGGGGGTTTTCAATAAAACATTCTAATGGGGGGGGGGTTCAATAAAAGAGAGTTGTTCTTTTTCTTTAATGGGGCGGTTTTCAATAAAATGGTTCTTGTTCTTGTACTTTAAGTTAATTCCTTGTATAGGAGTTTTTCAGTTAATTATTTCTATGGGCAATTATCAGTTAAACTCTTAGTTGAAGGTTCGCGAGTGGCTTACCTGAGTGGAGGCGGAACTTCATGTGTGGGGAGCTTAAACTAGCGGTTCAAATAGGGAGCTTGTATTAACGGCCATACTGAGTCGAAATCAGATCGAAAGGTTTCAGGTTCCCTTGAGAGCGAGTGGAGCCACAAGGACTAACTATCTTGAGAAATACTAACATAGAGAGAATAAAATAAGAAAGTAATGTATTTATTTTTACTCACATAATCGTTACAGAGCATGGCAGGAATCTCAAAAACACTTTGCAGCAAAAGACACTAAGATGAATTGTTGACTGTGGCAATACAAATACGTTCAAAAGGACTGTTTCTGCATTCACATAAGAGTTATGGTAAACATATAATAGGCTGGCTCTAAACTCATTCTAAAACTCCTCAAAGACTCTGAACTGGCACTCAACTGATTCTAGACTCTTCCAAGACTGCGCAAAAATTGCTAATTCCTGACTATTTGCTTTTCCCAATTTCGCCCTAGGTTACGTTCAGGCGTTACTCAAAAGTACGTTACACTGATTCTATTGGTTCCACTATATGTCCTATATTACTATTGGATGGGTATACACCAATGGGCTACTTGAGTTTAATTACGATTTATGACTTTAAGATATCACTTTTGAATTTTTCATAACAAAACAAAGTTTTACACTGTAGCCTTTTGCTAGCGAGGTGTAGCTTTTTGCTAGCGACATTGTTAGTCACCTGTCATATAAGATTTGGTCAAACTGATATTTATTGCATACATTGGCGACACAAAGGTGGATTTATTTATTACATTTTCTGTGGGAAAGATTCTTACAATGTATGTTTGAATTAAATACATTTGTTTCACTATGTTAAATTGAACGCTTGAGTCTTGCTCGATCTGTAGGTTACTTAAATTTTACAGGATCATATTTTGGGTGATTTTATTTTTTCTTGGGTAACTTTAATTGGAAAACTTTGAGGTTTTTGAAAATTGATCCCATTACATATCATCCTTCCCATTCTTACGATGTCCTCATCGTTGTGTTACCCTACTCTCTCTACTCTTTCAAATTTTGATCCCTCTTTAAAAGAAATTTAACTTAGTACCTAGCATTTGAATTAACTAAGCTTTGGTAAAGTGTATATCTTTTTTTTATATTCCCGATTGCTTTATAAAACTATATATATATATATATGACGACATTACTTTAAAGTCCATCACCTACTCATCGATTTGGCGAAAGGGCCAAAGAGTTTCTATTGACTAACACATTAGGTTATATGATTACATAATTATTATTCCTCCACCTAATATCAAAATTCCTCCATCTGATATGCTAATAATTCTACATGGATTTGACTAATTAAGATCCGCTTATGCGACTATTTTATCACTTAAAATGTTGCATATTTGCCTTTTCTAATACCTGACTATACTTCCACCTGACGCTATAATGATACGATAAATAACTGACTTCAATAACATTGGCATATATATACAAAAAAAAAATAGTTTGCAAATGAAAGGTTTTACACCTTAATAGGTTTAAGTTTAATGTCTGATTGCAACACTGAGACTATGTAATTTACACTTATTTTCATTTGTTTTATGAAAAGTTTCTCTATATTCACTAAAGTTATAAGTTAGATACATAAGATTTCACACTTACTTCATGATTTTACGTGTCCATAATACTCACATACGTTGTCACTTTACTTTGCGCTTCCGTTTCATTAATTATTGGGTTGGCTAATTGTTTATGGTTTGTCTTCGTGGTGTTTCACTTTTTGCCACTCGTTCCTTGGGATAAGCGTTTATGTTGTTTGTACATATGACAACTTGCACAAAATTGTCCAGGCGTGGTTTGCTACGTCATATACGAGGGGTTGATATTATAGATTCGTTCGTGGGTACATAACCCTTGGGGAATTAATTACATGAAATGGGTGTCTTGATCGTTGGACTGGGTATCTCTTCTTGGGCATTTTTATCCTCGGGAAAATCTAATACTTGTACAGTCTGTGTTTCCCGTAAATTGTTCACGTTTAGTCCTTCTTTTTTGTTACGCCATGTAAGGGTAACTATGGTTGGAACAGAACTTTATCTCAGGTTCTATGTTTGACGCAAGGTCTTTGATTTTTAATGATACACAATCATTGAGGGCTTAGTCATTGGGATTTTGGCTAAGATAACTTGGTTTGGTCTCTTCTTTAACACTTTATTTTGGGAAAGTTTGCACGTACAGTTTATATTTCCCGCTAAATTGATTATGATTGGTTCTTCATCTCATGGAGGATAGTTTGGTTTTGTGACATCTAATAATGATTGGATATGGTCACAACTTAAGCTTGGGATCTTGGTTCAATATATTGTCTCTGATTTGGGGCTTAAGATGTATAATCTTTGAGGAATTGACTCCAGGGTTATTCTTGATTTGTCGATATTGTTTGGGATCGTGTTACCTGGTACTAGGCTTGGGTGACTTGGATTGTCATCAGGATATTGTCTTCAGGGGTTTCCTTGGTGAGTACTTATCGGTGGTTGACGAATGATGAAAGTAGATGCTACTGGGTTGTATCCGTGTTGCCTGCTGGTACACCAATAATTAATTTGCACTGAATACTCTGCTTCCTGGAATATAAATATCTGGGCAGAATCATATGCTCTTTATAATTACACAAGTTAAACATATATATCAATAATACACAATTAATACGATATTATACGGGGACTATTGTTTGAAATAATAGTCGTGATTATTGGTACTAATAATATAAATTTAATACAGGTACAGTTAAACTCAAAGATAAAACAAATAAGAGCAATTTTCATGCTTTTACTTGCATATTGCAGCAATCACTAGATTACTATTAGATAAGCTAAGTAATCATAAGAAAAATGATTATGTTTACGAAAAATAACACTATATAAGATTTTCAAGATTTGGTGATTATATGTATACATGTACATATGTGCATTTGGCACATGTTCTATATTCAATAAATTTTTAAATGTTATTCAACACTCATCTACTTTAGCATTTAATTTTCTATTAAAAGACTACATGCGAGGTAGGTTACATGGTTTTTATTAGAGGTCTCGATTTACTATAAATTTTCAAATCTTTACTGTTTATGCGCGTCCATGCCGCTTAAGAAATATATCTTTGCAGCTGCATGGGTTTGCACAAAAAAATAAGTGGAAATTTGGGACTGGACATGGCACGAATGAGGACCTCTACTCTCATTCGCTCGATCGTGTCCTCCCTTATTTTTTTTTGCTTAAGGGTTATCAGGGAGTTCCGGGTTTAGGTTTTGCATTTCACTCGACTCGATGTGATCTGACTTTGCTCTTTTTCTACGTGTTATCATAATTCTTCCGTTTTCAGGGTTAATAGCATTCTTATAGTCAGAGAGATCATGAACACGAATCCTACCGTCAGGAGGATGTTCCACCAAAAATTTGTTGAGAATAGTCCGTATCTACTTTCTACATATGTCAATCTTTGGTCTTCATTAGTAAATAGGGAAGTTTGAGAGTCTAAGGCTTCTCTTATTTTTGTTAGTGGTAAAGTTCCCTTGACATTCTCTATTTGTGACCATATTGCGGCTTTTACTTCTTCGTTTTCGATATTAGGAATTGTATGTGATAAATTGACTGGTTTGAAATTGACCACCTTGGGGCTTATTATATTCGTGCTTGTGGTTATTAGTGGGGTTTGTACCGTGGCTTCTTTGGTTACTAATCGACATCCTTGTTTTATGGTTATTGTTCCCACGTCTTGTAATAGTAGTTCAGTTCTGTAGCTTGGATCGATTCTTTCAGTGTTATTGTAACAAGAGATAGTCCCAACTGTTTCTTTTGGAACAGAAAATACCCACAGGTCATTTCTAAGATGAATAAATATTTCTCGTTTAGTACTGCCTACTAGCGCTTCGCATGAATTGGGAATTTCTTCTTGTTGAGTCTCTTTTAAAAATATATCTAACATACAGGATCCAGGTTTTACGTTATAAATAGGCAAGGTTAGTTGACATACTAGGTTTTTGAATGCTACACATTCCTTAAGGTCCTGTGGATTTGCTAAGGCGTACTTCCTTCTATCTTGATCGACTAGCAAGTATTCCGCTTCGTGGGTGATAGTCATGAATGAATTAGTTTTGCCTATATTGGCCGGAAATGTAGAAATTTTATACAAGTCATATATGGATTTTGATTTATTAATGGGGTTGTTACTACTGCAAATAGTTGTTCGTTTATTTCCGTGATGTGAACCTTTAGCTTGGTGTAATAGTGGAATAGGTTTGCTACCTCTGGTTCAGTTGGTAGGTGTAGACCGAACGTTAAATGTATTTTTATTTCATCTAGGATACTTTTTAGGTTCCAAGGGTCCACCAGGTCATGTGATAAGGTTCCTCCAGTAAGGGCAAATAATGCAAATTCAAATTTGCTAACATCAGTTGCCAAGTTAAGTAATGCCATTGTCACTATGTCTAGTGATACCATGGTGAGGCTCGAATCGGAAATCACACGATCCACCTCCTTTTTTAAAAAATTCATTATGCTTACTGTCTTTGATATTTTCTTTGAAATTGCCTCAATTTTGTCTCTCTGGTAATTGGCTATACTGACTTGTATTTTTTGGACATGTAAGGTTACGTTCATGGCGTTATTTAGTTTTCTCACGTTTTCCCCTATGATATCCAAGTCTTCTTCAGTCGATAACCCAAACAAGCGTGAGGCTAATTCTCCTACGATTGATATTAGACTAGCTGATCTTCGGTATTTGCTTTTTCGAAAGAATACTTCGAAGATTCTTGTGGTACTTTGCTTTAATTTTTGTATTTCTGTATTAAATAATTCAAATAGTGCTTGCAGTCTCTGTCTATACAATATTAAGAAGGATTGGGGAATCGATGCTCTTAGGGCGTTCTTCTCATTTAGCTCAGGCAACGATTCGACATAGTTTTTGGCTGGTTCATTGGCCATGGCCAATCTGGCACATGTGTATTTGCCATCAATTGTCCAGCATTTCTCGGGTACATATTTTTCCTTCTTTTTATTTTCGGAAATATTCCTTTTGTTATCCGAATGGTGTCCTTGAACTAATATTGTTTGAGTCTCGGTATGCAATACTGGGAGTCTTGCTCTTAAATTTATATACATTTTGCCGAAGGAGTGGGCCTTTGTAAATGTTGGTCCTGTGGACCATGACCATTTTGTAAACGTCGTTGGTTTCAAACGCGTTATGGTGATTAATTTTTCTTGGGACAGTTCATTGAGTTTGATTAACTCTGGTCTTGCATTGTTTGCGATATCCGTTAGTGAGGGCTGTATTTCCTCTGTTCTTGTCTCGAGTTTGGGCATGGTTGTCGTGGTATTTTTCTTTCTTTGTGGCTTGTCTATATTTTTCTTTATTTCTTTTGGAGATACTTTCTTAGTAACGTTGCTCATCGTATGGTCTTGCCATAGATGCTTGAGGTATGTCCATATGCTTGGTAATTCATTTAGCATGGCGTAATTTCCATCATAGAGTTTATTTTTCTTGGAAGTTGTCAAGAAGGAACCTGTGGTATATTTTGTCGTAGTATATTCGCTTATAGATCCGTCCACATTGCTTAATGCTCTTCTCCTTCTGTTTTCTCTGTTGTTAATTCCTAGAGCTTTATCGATCTCTGCCATTTTCTTATCAAAGTCATCTATTAGGAATTTCGATTTTAGTTTGGGAAGAATTGGGGGGGGGGGGTAGATCTCCTATATTTTCCTTGTGGTGCATGTCTTTCGTGGTCTGCAGGCTTTTGTCCGATTTTAAGAATTGGAATATTGAGTCCTTTAATTCATTGGTGTTCTTTTCTAGTCTCATTACTTATTGAAATAGGGTCTCAAACGGTTTGGGATCCAGTTTCATAAATATCTTCCAGGCATTGTGGCTTGCAAGTAACGAATTCTCATGTTTGAAGATTATTCCATGCTTTACGATATCTTGGGCTATAGTTTGAGCAACGAGGATTATCATGACATTTGTTAGCCACATCTTTTTTTTTTGCTGTTTCTGGAATTAATATTTCATTAGACATAATATAGGAAGATTTCTTATGATTGAAAACCGAATGTGAATTCAGATTCCTATTATAGGGGACTTTCTTTTTTTTTATCGGGGAGGTAATCAAGGTGAGGTTAATATTCGTGGTCATACAATTTGTTGCTTTGCTTATGGTGAACGGACGGCTGATTCTTAGACTGGGGGAATAGATATTTTAATTGGTTTCACACAAGGATTTTTCTTTTAACGTAAAGGGTGCGTGAATTGACTTAATTCTTTCAATTGGGACAGTTTTTTTATTTTTTGGTTACTATTGATTTTGCTTCATAGGTTTTTATTCTTTTAAATATAATTTCATTTCTCTTCGCTTTGTATATTACGCTTTTTGGATTATATAGATATTGTTTGTAGTATTTTATTTCTTGGAGGGGGTCGTGTTTACCTTGATATTTTACACAGTTTGGGTTCCCTCAATTTTGTAAACTAATTTTTGTTTTCTACATTTGTCAAGAAGCAATAAATCTGTCTGACATGGACCTTTAACGTACCAGTATTGTTTTTGCAATTTTCTTATCTTGTGTTGAATAAAATGGAGGTACTTGCCCTTTCTGCCGTTGTACTTTATTCCTAGTTTCCCTCTCGCGGGTCGATATTTGGGTGTATTTGCTAAACGTAATCCGAAGCTATATGATCCTATGTTGTATTCCCTTAAGTCGTATTTGGCATCCCATTTTTTCGCAAAAACTTCTTCCCCTGATTTATTCACAATGATCATTGCCGCTGAGTATATGACGTTTTCTTTTGCATACTTTATAGTTATGAATTCTGTATCAATAATTGCTTTGGACTTGTCTGAAATGAAAGGTAGTTTCTATTGACTTTTGTCTAGTTAACTTTTTCAAGGTTAGTTATAATCATGGTACACTCTAGGTCGAGGTCAAACTACCTTTTCACCGGCATTCTTCATACATCGGGTACTTATTAGTTTGACATAATTCGAGTCATCTAAAGCTCCATATTAACCAATAATGAATATTTACGTTGAATGGAAAACAAGGTAACTTCATGTCGAAGTTGAACTACTTTTTCACCAGTGCCACCTTGCTCCTGGCTATTTGTGTAGTCGAACGTAATTCGATTCCCTAAAGTTACGTACTTTAGTTTAACGAGGTTGCGCTCGATTTACAACGAGTTCCATATAGGCTTAAAAGTGTTGAGACTTTAGAGAAACTACCTTTTTTGTCAATATATTAATAATGTTTTTAGATCTCGTGACATTCACTCTAACTCATAGTTCTATAAATATTAATACAATACTGGTTTATAATGCACTTTTTAAATTGTGATAATAATCGATTTGCATAGTTATAATACTTCAGGTAATATTAGAGGGTTCTTTTATCATTCATTTTAACGAGATTATTTATATATACAGTTTCTTCCACTGATGTTGGGTTATAATTTCAATATGGGTGCATCATCCGGCAGTGCCGCCTTTGAACTTGGAGATGTAAGCATATCGAGAAGTCAATAATTTTCCCATGACGAAACATTCGAGCTGAGAAACTTGAGTTCAAATATTACAATATTTTTTCAACTTTCCGGTGTATTTAAGTACATTAAATACACTAATAACTGGTTTGGGAGGTGCAGGCCCTCCAGTGTGGCCATTATGTCATTCCTTCGCATATTTTGTCGAATGACTTTCCGGCACAACTGAAATAAAGACAATGAGTCATTTATTATTTTTACTACCGAAAAACTTAGGTTTACGTGTGATTGGCAACAGCATAGTTGCTCGTGCACGATTACGTCTTATACGTCTTATATATGTAATTTTTTATTACATATATCTGTTTAATTGGCCTTTTTAATTTATGGTATTTAACCTCCAATACATCCTTGGGACCCTTTTCCTGTTTGAGTTGATCTTCGTAAGGAATACCTTGGCACGGTGCCTGAACACGAAAATAATCAGATCGCGTACCAGCACCCTGTCAACGTATTCCCCACGCATCGGAATTCCTTTCATTCTTCATTGCTTATTCCCGTATGGTTACTTATGTCATCACATTTTCTTCTAATAGTTGGGGTTAGGTAGGGTAATTCTTGCGGATCGTGCAATTAATTTTATTAGTCTTTTTGGCATCCTTCTTTCTGTTCTAGTTGTACTTCGTAAGAGATACCCTTGCTACGCACGTTTCTCCCAAATAATCAACAGGAAAAGCATACAGAGCAAGAGTACTCCCCACTTATCGGACTTCCTTTCCATCTTTATTGCATATTCTCGTACGGTCACTTTCGTTAAAGTGAATCCTTTACTGGTAGGGGTGAGGTAGGGTAATTCTTGCGGAACATTTTCTATAGGAAGATTTGTTGATTTTCTCATGAGAGTCCATTTTCTTAAGAAGCCTGGCGAATAGGTAGTCGTAGTACTTGTAGAGCGATTTACCCTGCAGTCAAATCCGCTGAGGACATTATGAAACCAAGTCAGCAACAGGTTTTAAAACGCCTGGTATCTCCCTCATTCAGTAATTTGTGTGATCTTTTCTCAATAGAGGGTGAGGGTCAGGAGTTTGCACGCTGGGATCACATACACCATGCACAACTTCTGCTCTAACCTCCTATGCTCGGGGGTTCATCCGTTTTCACTATCGTATATCGTATGGACATTTGAATTATTGCTCTTATTCCATTTTCAGAGTATTTCGTGGGGTTGTTCACTAACTATTATTTTATTTTGTTCTTATGAATTATAATTGCCACATATACTGAGCTTTTATTAATTGTCGAGAGCAAAAACAATTTTGTTGTTACCTTCGAAGTGTATGGGGTACCACTACTGATTTTTAGCTAAAAGTATCTTTTACATGGTTTCGAGTGGGCTTTCGAGTTTAAGTAGTTAAAGGAAGGGTTTTATTATATTATTGGCTAACATTTTTAATTAATGTGATAACTGTCGATCACTTGAAGGGGTTCCTAAATTTTCACTTGGGATTTAATATGGGCATTTGATCTTCCTACTTGGTAAATCCTTATATACAATAATTTTTTTTTATTAAGTATTTGTAGTTAACAAGGCGAATTTTTTTTCTTTTCACACGATCCTTTTAAAGCGTTCATGGTTTTAACGAGTTTTTATTAAGGCTATATTTTGAAAATATAGGCTTATTTTTAAGGCTTTCAAAAATTAAGCTATTAAACTGTAATGCATTTTCATTTATCTTTATATTTTATTTAGTTTTGACTACTGCGACTAAAATATTTATTAATTTATTTTCTCCAGCTTTGTACACACTTAATTAAAGGGAGTTAATTAATTTTATATCGAAAGTGATCCTTTCTTAATTGCTTATTTTGATAGCTATTGTTTGAGTTGAATCGCATGAAGAGTTGCGTATTTTATGTTTATTCAAATAAATTTTTTTGGATATGTAGGGAAAAATTCCTTATTTCAGCGTATTCTGGATTTATTCTAAGTAGGTGGAATACTAAGGCTTGTTAGTCGAGATTAAGTATTCCCGTTCAAATGAGTTAAAAGAAAAACTCATTTACTTTTAAGGTGTCAACTTATTCTTCTCCCGTGGCGGAGTTAACGCCACGTGGTAGAGATACTTATTATCCAGCGCCTTATTACCTAAAAGTTCTGTAGTTTGTCATAAGGCATATAAATTTAATTCCCTTGTATTTCCTAAATGAAAATTAAAATATATTTACGTTTTGTAGTGAACTCATTGGCGGGTAGAAACCAGTTTAACCTAATTTGGATGTAACAATTCACCACAAGATATAATTCTTTTGTTATAAAGTCATTGGAAATGCGACTAAAAAATATGGGAGTCAAATCGAAACGCGTTGTCTAAAACTTGTTTGTTTTAAATTTTCTGAAAGCCAAATCATTACGTACAAGGAATTGTCTTAAATGACGGTCTCGTAATATTGTAAAGCAACGTATTTTTTAACCATAACCCTACTGGGTTGTGGTAGGGCACATTGCGTCCCTTTACTGGGGGCGAATTTTCACCTCAAATGCGCGAAAAGTTACGTTTAGTCGAGGTTTTTTTTATATGGTTAACATCTATTACGTCCCACCATTTTTCTTTTGTGGCAGAGATTGTGCCACATGGCACAGGTATGACATTACCTAAAATTTTACAGGGATATGTTTATGCGTTTGATGATTTTTTGAAGATTTCGTTTATTTGTCTACTTTAACCTTGCGGCGCCATACGTTGATGCCACGGAGGTGCCGCACGAGAGTGCCGCGCGACTAAGCGGGGGGCTCATAAATTTGAGTAGAATATTACCTATAGTATCTGTAATTCTTTTTCTTTGGTATTCTATCGCGATAATATTTACTAGGTTAGCCTTCTATAGGAGCTTGATTTAAGGAGAAAGTTCGAAAATTTAGCTTTATTCTATTTACCAATTTAGGGTTTTTTGAAACATGTTTCTGCACAAAGAGCAAAAGTACTTTACGGTGCTGGGATCTATTCACTTGTTCATAATTTATGGCTTCTAGTTTCGCTTGATTACATTAGAAATTATCCTTGACTCGTTCATACTTCGTATAAATGCTCGTTTTTATTTTATTAATTTAGTTAAGCACATATGTTCCCTAGTGAATAAAGCTTGACTTTTGCGAATAACATGTCATTTACTATGCTACACTGCTTATTGGGGGGGGATAAGGACTAGCAGGAACCTAAGGCCGTGACTGGTTTATAAGGTTAGTAAAACTATTTGATACTGTTTTGTCGTAGGTGCATTTATGAATTACGATAAATTTTTTTGGAAGAGTTTTCTCCGTTTTATATTGATTGGTTAATTTTTGCATTGATTGGTTTATAAATAATTTTGGTTATTAGTTTGTAGCTTGGCAGGATTATATTAGTCTTATTTTCTTCCACTTTTTCTCGAGAGTTAGGCTAAAACTTGCCTATTATTTTTTTTTTAACGGGTAACTGGGTTCCAGTTAACAAGCGGGTTTTTCGAATTCTAGCGGATGCTCTTCTTTGAGGCTTATTATTTATTGTTTGAAGCAGAACAATATCTGCTATTGTCGAAGAGACATTAGCCTAGCTATACACATTGCCATTTTTTATTTTCTTTAAATATTGTGTTCATTTTCCTTACTCGCAAATTACGATATTTTAGGAATCTAATAATTGGTCTTATACTTTTTATCTTTTGACGATTATTTTGCCCTTTGCCTATCGGCTGTAA
>JAQQPU010017212.1:0-15806 GCA_029168905.1 Artemia sp. Kazakhstan ARC1039 | reverse complement strand
TAATAAAATTTATTAATTTTCGTCAAATTTTGTCCTCTGTTCCTCCGAAGAAGATTGGGGAAAGTAAGGAGAAATAAAGTTCTGGAGCTATTTTTTCGCTTCTATATTTCTTATGATTTTCCCTTTGGTCTTTAATATTTTCGATATTCATGGTCACTCTCCCGTATTTTTCAAAACTTTGTTCACTCCCTCCTAAAAAAAAAAGTTGGGGTTCTTGGAAGTGAATTTCTTCTTATAAATTTTTGGTAATCAAAAATTTGCTTATGATAAAGCCTTCAAATCAAACAGTTCGTGGTAACGAACTGTTAGTAAGGAGTGACCCAGCTCAATGGTAAACAAAACTAAAAAAACGGAATTTTGATACCAATAGATACATCAAAAGAATTAGATTTTAATTCTAATTTCAAATATATAAGTTTCATCAAGTTTAATTTTACCTATCACAAGTTGCGTGCCTGAGAAAATTTGGCTGATTTTCGAAAAAATAGGGAAAGGCCCCCTAAAAGTTATAGAACCTTAATGAAAATGACACCATCATATTCAGCGTATCAGAGAACCCTACTGTAGAGGTAGGGTTCTCTATCTCCTATCTACAAAAATATTTTCATTTTTTGCAAGAAGAAAGATCACGGATGCGTGTTTATTTGTTTTTTTTTCTTTTCCTCAGGGGTGATCGTATCGACCCAGTGGTCCTAGAATATCGTGAGAGGGCTCATTGGAACGTAAATTAAACGTTCTAGTGCCCTTTTTAAGTGACCAAAAAAATGGAGGGCAACTAGGCCCCCTCCCACGCTCATTTTTTTCCCAAAGTCACCCGATCAAAATTTTGAGATAGCCATTTTGTTCAGCATTGTCGAAAATATTATAACTATGGGTTTTAGGATGACTTAATCCCTCGAAGCCCGCAGGGGGACGGCTGAAAGTTATGAACTTTACCCAATGTTAACATATAGTATTGGTTATTGGGACCCGGCTCAATGGTAACCGATGCTCTAGAAAACGGTATTTTGATACAAATAGACACATCAAAAGAATCAGATTTTAATGTTGATCTCAAATATATATCAAGTTTAATTCTACCCATTAAAAGTTACACGCCTGAGAAAATTTGGCTGATTTTCCAAAAAAGGGGGAAAGACCCCCTAAAAGTTATAGAACCTTAATGAAAATCACAACATCATATTCCGCGTATCAGAGAACCCTACTGTATAGGTTTCAAGCTCCTATCTACAAAAATATGGAATTTTCAATTTTTTTGCCAGAAGAAAGATCACGGGTGTGTGTTTATTTTTTTTTCCCAGGGGTGATCGTATCGACCCAGTGGTCCTAGAATATTGTAAGAGGGCTCATTGGAATGGAAATTAAAAGTTCTAGTGCCGTTCTTAAGTGACCAAAAAAAATGGAGGGCAACTAGGCCCCCTCCCACGCTCATTTTTTTCCCAAAGTCACCTGGTCAAAATTTTGAGATAGCCATTTTGTTCAACATGTTCGAAAATATTATAAGTATGTCTTTTAGGATGACTTAATCCCCCGAATTTTCCGGGAGGAGGGCTGAAAGTTATGAACTTTACCCAATGTTAACATATAGTATTAGTTATTGGGAAGTATACAGTACAGACGTTTTCAGGGGAGATTTTTCCAGGTAGTGGGGGGGGGGTCGGGGATTATGTGGGAGGATCTTTCCATTAAGAAAGTTTCATGGGGGAAAGGACATTGCTATGAAGAGGACGCCGGATTTCCCAGCATTATTTAAAAAAGTTCAGAAATTAAATATAAAAAAACAAGTTTTTCAACTGCAACAGTAGAAACATCAAAACTTTAAACGAACAGAAAATATTACATATACGATTGGGTTCACCCGCTAGTCAAAACCTCACTCTTTAAGCCAGAGATTTTTTAAGTACTTTAATAAGAACTATTTATTCTAATTAACGGCCTTTGTAATTAAGCGGTCATTTTTAAAGAATTGGAACAAAAATTGAACTTCCACTTAAAGAGCAAGGTATTGAATAGGGGGCGAACCCCCTAATATACGTATTAAAAATATATGAATATAGAAGTTCGTTACGTAAGTTAATTCGTAGGTTACGTATATCTATTACTAAGAAAAAGGTTCGTAAATAAAATGAAACAAGTTTCGAGAAAGCCATTTAACCAAATAAAAGTAAATTAATATGAAAATTTTGTTTTAATTATTCATGTACTGTGAGCCAAGATCAAAACCTGCATTTATTAAAAAACGTTCAAAAATTAAATAAAAAAATAAGTTTTTTTAACTGAAAGTAAGGAGCGACATTAATACTTAAAACGAACAAAAATTATTCCGTATATGACAGAGGCTGTCCCCTCCTCAACGCCTTGCTCTTTATGCTAAAGTTTGACTTTCTCACAGCTCTATTTTTTTAAACAATAAAAAACTTTAGCGTAAAGAGCAAGGCGTTGAGGAGGGTACAGCCCCTTTCAATACGGAATAATTTCTGTTCGTATTAAGTTTTAATGTCGCTTCATACTTTCAGTTAAAAAAAACTTGTTTTTTTTATATTTAATTTATGTCTAGGACAAATCATTTCTCTCTCATTCCTGTTAAATACTTTTTAAAAAGAGATATGAAAGGCTTAGGAACATATCACCTTGGAAAATTACAATTTTTACGATTTAATTGTTTCTATTCACTGTTTCTATTTTTTTTTTTGATTTTAAATAATATGTACCTGTCCCTCCCCTCTCCAAATTTAACTCATTCTTAGTTCCTTTTTTTATTTAAAAATGGTTAGTTCGAAAGGATTTAAAGCCTTAATTTTTCTTTTCTAATTTTTTCTTTCTCAATTTTTCCTCGCGAGTTTGTTTTTGCAATAAAGAGAATATGTATTAGCAAAACAACAATTGAAATTTATTCTTCAATTTGACCTTCAATAACTCACTGGGGAAGGTATTCCCACCATAGTCGTCATCAGCATGGTTGATAAAATATAAACTGTTTCGTTTGTTCTTGAAATGTAATTAATCCAAGTTTATCACCATTTATATTTGTGACCAAGGCCGTATCTAAGAGGGTAAGGGGGTTTGACCCCCACCCCCCTAACCAGAAAGTTTCATGGGGGAAGGGATATTGCTATGAAGAGGACACCGGATTTCCCAGCATTATTTAAAAAAAGATCAGAAATTAAAAAAAACTTGTTTTTTTTATTTAATTTATGTCTAGGACAAATCATTTCTCTCTCATTCCTATTAAATACTTTTTAAAAAGAGATATGAAAGGCTTAGGAACATATCACCTTGGAAAATTGCAATTTTTATGATTTATTTGCACTGTTTCTATTTTTATTTTTTTATTTTGAATAATCTGTACCTGTCCCTCCCCTCTCCAAATTTAACTCATTCTTAGTTCCTTTTTTATTTGAAAATGGTTAGTTCGAAAAGATTTAAAGCCTTAATTTTTTGTTCTAAATTTTTCTTTCTCAATTTTTTCTCGCAAGTGTTGTGAAGTGTTATTTTATGGTATTTGGGGGGTGTAATCGTAGATGCCTTTATTCTCCCTTTATAGGGGAGATAAACTCTGGCCCTAAGGTCATTTAAACTTTGGTAGCGTGCCTTAAGCTATGACCGAACTAATGAGGCGTACCGACTGGGTATGTTCGAGAAGCTAAAAGTAGATCGTAGAAAGGTTGTCTAAAATACAATACTTTTATGCATTTAACATATAATATAATCGGATATATTCTGTCTACTGGGACTGGCTGTCCCAAGTAGACCACAAGTCTCAAAAACAACAATAATATATAATAAGATACTTACACTTACAATGATAAGACAAAATTCCAAGATATTTCTAAAAACAACGGACCAGAGGTCAGTCCGGCATAAAGTTAGTATAAGATTTTCCCTTCCGATAAAATGTATCTTTTATACATTTTTATCAACCACACCTTCCCACTTTATCACTAGGAAGTGGTAATTTCTCAATTTCCCGCTAAACAGAACTTATCAGGATATGTTCCTTATCTTAATAAAAAGTGGTATTTCAAAACTTCATATTTGCGTCTTATATATTTTTACTAAATTAATAATTAACCAAATTAGAAAACCTTACCACAATACTTCCCATTTAAAGAAGAATTGTCCCAATTCTCAATATTTTACTTTTAAAACAACTTAATTTCGTTTACAGCTATTTTGCTGCCATCTTTGGGTCATTATGTGCATATACCCTCAATGGGTTTCCTTTGGGTCATGTTTCTGATCCAATATAGGCCATGTTCTTTTCTGTCGAAGGATTTCAATTTGAAATTCATCTTTGTTTCTCTTTTTCTCTGTCTCTAGGACTGACAATTACTCTTTTATCCTCTTCATATGCATCTTCTTATTTATTTGACCCCAAGCGGCTTAAACATAATATTAGTGGTTTTGCTTAAATTAGATTTATATTAGAAAAGTTTTATGAATTTTTTGAGTTTAAATTTAATTCCCATTAATAATTTAATTTATCTGTGTGATGTGGTTGATATACCGTTTATTTTTTTGTTTTAGAAATGCCTTGGTTAAATTACATATAACATTATTGACTTTTAAATTTTCACATATATTTTTTTTCACATATTTCAATAACATAAGCCATTTGGCTATGTAGCACATTTTCTAGGCCTAAATTAAGTTCTGTTTTTATCTCACTTTCTGACGAACTTGTAGTAAAGTCTGTATTACTGCTCTAGTTTCCAAAATTTCAGTTGATGATAGTATCAGGATATATTTGAAGTGTCTTCAAAATTTGTTACTTCCCAAAATGTGTCAAAATATGATTGAAAGAAAAATGGATCCGAAAAGATGCTACGAAAAATTTGATTTCCAAAAAAAATATCGAATGCTGTATCTAAAATAAATATCCACATTAGTATACATATAAAGCATACATTTTTACATATATAGCAGAATGAAACACTCAATTCTCGTATATATCAATGCATTCGAAAGTTAATTACTTTTAATTACTTTCTCCACTTTTTTAATTACTCCAAAAATAATAACCCGCTTAAATCAAAACATTACGTTTCATGCTGGATTATTCTTTCAAACTTAATACTAAATTGATTATTTTACAATAAAAAAAAATTATTAATACTTTGACTCGAGGTCAAACATTTACATATAACATTACATCACTAGTTAAAATTTAAAGTAAATTCAAACAGCGTATATATAAATAAGCATTGTGTAATAACTTACACAAGTATTTAAGCTTCAAAACCAGATATGTTATTATTCTATTGGTTAAAACTTAAAGCATTTTAAAAACAAAACACTGTGTAGACTAGTATTTATAACAGTAGATATTTTATCAAATACATTTTTTTACAACTATATAACTTCTCATATACGGCTATACACATTTTGTTTTAAGACTTTGGTTCTATTTCGAACCCACTTGTGTTATTAACTGTCATTATTTTATAAGCCTGTTTGTCTATTCAGACTTTTAGGCTTTTCAATTCTTTTCAAATTTTTAGGTACTTTAGACAGTTTTATAACGTTTTTGTCTGTAATCTCTCTTTTTTTCAGCTTTAATGTCTTTTTGGTTTAAGGCTTTTATTTACAGCTTATATCTGATAAGCTAAAAAAATGTTTGCTGTTCACCTTATACCTGTAATGCCATTATTAAATGACTTTGCCTGTACTCTGAAGGTTCGCTTACCATGACTGCCTTCTGGTAGCTCCCTATAACGTTTCCAGGTCCTCTTGTCATGGGCTACAGCTAAAAAGACTATTATGAACCTGCACACAAAATAATTAATTTTAATAATTTGTGGCTACCATTTTTTTCTTGGGCTATTCTTTTTTCAGAAAAAGTGGCCCTTCTGCCGAAAATACCTGGCCTTCATGGCACACAGTAATTCAGTTTTGACATACAAGTGACAATGACTATTTTTACTTTAACTTCCCCACTTTTAGTTGTCTTGTCTTAGGTTTTAACTTCAAGTTCTTAAGGCTATTATGTGCCTTACTTTTAATTCAGTTTATTTTCCTTTTAGTTTCTTCTGGCTATATTTTCAACTTGAACCCTTCTCTTTTTTTTGATTTGATATTTCAATGGAGCCTAAGGGTTTTTTTCAAGTCTTCTTCTTTTTAAGGAAAATATATATATTTTTTTTAAGCCTATATTTATATATTCCATGTTCTTTTTCAATAACCTTAACAAGTTTTTATGCTGATTGCTCTTTATGATCAAATTCATTATCTCCATATTTCTAAGAGGTTGGGGGGGGGGGTGTCTAATTTTTGCAACCTTTTTTTTTTTGAAATTATTCTAATTTTTTCTTCTAAAGTTTTTGTGTTAGAAAAGTACGGAAGTTTTTCAGCTAAATTTTTTTTTGAACACTTAATTAAGTTTTGCCTTGCATTTGCTAGTTCTCATTTCTTCCTTAAAATGCAATTTTTACGATATATTGGTTGCCAATTTTATCCCAGCTTTAATTACTATTTTATTTGCCAAAGAAAGAGAGGCAATAATTCCCTTGCAAGGCTAAATAACTTTGAATTCGGTGCTCCGTATCTGCGGTTTATTGATAAGCTTGAGTCTGGGAGACTTACAAGAATGAATTTATGTTCATTACTGCGAGTTTTTTTGTTGTGAAAGGTTATATTTTATTTTCAAATAAAAAGTGTATACGTTTAGTTTCTGTTACGGTTCGACGGCTTGGGATTTGGGAGTTTGGGATGGCACAGGTGAAAACCAATTGTTTAAACTAGGAACTCTTATCTTGAACTACTGTGGTTTTCTTGTGACGATGGGGTTAATTTTTGGCTGATTTTTAATGGATTTTGTCGTTGGCTTTTACCTCCTGGTAATTTTTTTTTTAAGTTATAATTTTTTTTCTTTTCGTTTCCTTTACCTAGCACTCTTTTTGCTTTCTAAGCTTATTCTAAGTTTTGCTTAAACCTTTATAGCGCTTCTTTAAAATTTCTTTTTTTTCTTTTTACCATTTGTAACTAATAAAAATAATATTCTCTTAGACTATAACTAATTATAATAAGATTAAAGCTAGCTTGTGCATGTCCGGATTCATATAAACTCTCGCTGTATTTTCCTATTATTATTTTTTTTAATTTCTTCAAAACAATTTTTTTTTCAAATTCGACTGAAAGTGTCACCTCAGAGAGTCAAAGGTCAGTAGATGCACTGCATGTACTTAACAACGAAAGGCCAGCAGTGGTTGAGCTCAGCCCCAAATTTGCTATCTTCCAATGACCTTTTTTCAGTTAACTAACCTTCGTTTTTTTTTTAAATTATCCCCCCCTCCGAAAGAAAAAAATAATTTCTTCAATATACATATCAAAAGAATTGTCTTTTAGTGCTGATTCTAAATATGTATAATTTAATTAGGTTCACTACACCTATTTAAAAGTTACGTGGCCTTACTTTTTTTCTTTTTTTTTATGAAACGAAGCCTAATTCGTTTTGACAAGTCTTGACATTTCACCGCTCGCGAAGTCTTATCTCGTATTGGAAACAAAATTTTTGCAGGAACCTATGATTTCTCTTCAGATCAGAGCTAATAATTTGGCGTTGGAATGTGACGTTCATAATTTTTACTGGCGATATATATTTGAAGGAAAACTTGATGTTATCTATGTACCGATTAAAAAAAATATAGATATTTCTTTAGTGGCTTTTATACTCGTTTGATTTTATTTAATATTTTTTTTGTTATTATTGATTTATTCAAATATTAATCTGCTGGGGGCTGCGCTTGTTCTGCCTTTCTCCGTTTCCTGGTCCGAGTTCTGGACTCCAAATTTTTGCTTTTCTTCTTTATAATATTGGCAAGTTTTTTCGTGGTTTCTATAGTGTGGCTTACAAGGCTCTGAGTCCTAGTGCTGTTGTGTTGCCTCGTCAAATATCTTCAATCTTTGTTTCTCTTGATGTTTGGTCTTTTTCATAAGTGTTTTATCAACTTGTGCGGCTGACAAAGGAGCTTCTTGCTGCCCCTTTGGTTTCTTTACTGTTCTCCATAATTTTTCTCTCAAAGAAAGTTTTCTTGACGATGGCCCATTTTTAGCGATATCGGTTTCTGTCAAAAAATTTTCGGTGTCACATTCTGTTAGCTCGCGTCTGGTAGATGGTGTTTGTTCCAAAAGCCATTTTTGCGCTACGACAGTAGGTGAGTCTAGTGTATGAAAATCATATAATTCTTTGGTTTCTTCCAATTTTTCTTCCTCTTTGGATTTAACCTCTGGTTTATTATGTCTTAAACCAGTAGGTTGTGTTTGAGGCTCTTCTCTGTCGCTTTCATCGCTAGTATCCGATAAATATTGCACTTTTCCTTTTTTCTCTTGTTTGTTGTGGAAAGTTTGCAGCCAAGACTGGGCTAAATATTCCTTCCACTTCTCCCAACTGTTGTGGTCGTTAAAAAATTCATAAAATTCATATGGTCTTCTGATATATACTGGTGAGATCGTGTCTTCTATTTCTTCTTCTGAAAGTATAGGCTCTGTTTTCCACGGTTTTGAAAAATATCCCTTTTTCATTCTATTATGGTGCATTATTTCTTCCTTTTCCTTATGCTGATGCTTTCGAACATATGTTAAGTTATTTGGTAGAATTTTTATAATTCTCTAGGGTCCCTCCCATTTCGGTTTTAACTTTTTTGTTCCTTCCAGATTCGTTTTGTAAACATAAACCAAATCTGCTAAATAGTTACTCGTTTTATTTTTGCTTGTTCTGTCATATTTTTCTTTTTGTTCTGTTTTCGCATCTTCCAGATTGTCTTTAACTTGTTCCATAGCTTTTTTCATTCGCATCACCATCTCTTGCTTATATTGGTCTAGGTTGTAATATATTCTGTCATTTTGTATTTCATCTAAACAAATTCTGGGATCTCTTATGTGTTGCAAAAAAAATGGCGTTTCTTTTAAGGTACGTGAAAAAGCCGTATTTATTGCAAAGACTACAAATGGTAAATGTTCATCCCAATTTTCATTTTCCTCTCTTGCATGTATTCCCAGCATGTAAGCTAATTCCCTATGCTGACGTTCAACCTTCCCATTAGCTGCTGCCAGGTAAGACGAGGTAAACCATCGTCTAACCCCCAGATATTCTGTAATTTCGTCTAATAATTTAGCTCTAAAACTTGGCATATTGTTGGTAAGTAAAACTCTAGGGAAAATCCCGTGTTCCAGAAATAGGCGATTGACCAAAACTTTCGCAATGGTTTTTGTCTTTTCATCTTTAATTGGAAAAGCGTATAAATATGAATTAAAATGGTCTACTATGGTTAGTACACACCTGTTTCCTTTCCTGGAAACTGGTAAACTTCCCCCGGATCCCCAAATGTCTATTGACATTATTTCTCCTACCCCTGAAGGGGTGGGGTATTGACCTAATTCAGCCCTAGGGGTCTTTGGTGGCAACTTTTGTTTGGCGCACTCTTGGCAGCTTTGTATAAAAGCTTTTACTTTGGAGTACATTTTTGGAAAATAAAAATTTCCCTTGAGTCTCCCCATAGTTTTTGCTTCTCCCATGTGACAGCCACTCGTTGCATGTACCATCTGTAAAAATTCTGCTTCCAGAGATTTTGGAATTACTGGAATAATTTTTAAGTCATTTTTTCTATATTCTTGCGATGGTCTATGGTATCTTACTAGAAGATTTTTACTTTCGTCTAGATCAAAATTATCTAAGTCCTTTAAAAAATATTTAAAGTGCTCTGGCAGTTCCGTTCCTTTTGATAAAAAGGATTTCATTGCTAAACAAAAATCATCTTTATTTTGATGCTTCGAGACGGCATTTCTACTAGTATTTTTAGACAGTATTTCTACCCCTTCCGGTTCGTTCTGGATGGTTGCTATCACATTTGCTTCCTTATCTGGATTTCGTGATAAATAGTCTGGTAAAATATTTGTACGGCCCTTAATTTATATTGGAGTATATGAATATGCTTGCAGACGTAGTTTCCACCGTGTCAGCCGGGCTGAAGTATTTTGCATCGTATGTAGCCAAACTAATGATTTTTGGTCTACTCGTAAAATAGATTTTTTTCCAAGTAAAAATTGTCGAAAATATTCTGTAAATACTACAGCTGCTAAACACTCCCTTTCAACTGTCGAGTATTTTTTTTCTGCTTCCTTCAGTGACCTACTGGCGTATTGAACTATTGATTCTACTGCTTCAGAATTAATGTTTAATAGTATGGCCCCTATACCGTACCCCAAAGCATCTGTTTGCAAACAGAAGTCTTGTGACAAATCTGGTAGTTTCAGTATTGGTGCCAGTAATAATTGCCTTTTTAATTTCATTTAGTGCTTGTTTTGCTTCCGCTGGACATTCGAATTTACCTGATTTCTTTAAAAGGTTCGTCAAAGGTTGTGCTATTGTGGCATAATTTTTAATATATCGTCTGAAATAGCTTAATAACCCACAAACTCATCTGCAGCTTTTTTGATCTTAAGGAGGCTGTAAATTTTCTATGACTGTAAATTTTTCTGGATTTGGTGAAATAGTACCTTGGATTATCAGGTGTCCAAGAAATACTAATTTTGGCACTACTATTTTTAACTTTTCTGGTTTTAAGTTTAAGCCTGTTTTGTCAAACTTTTCCAGTATTTTTCTAAGTCCGACCAAGTGGTCTTCCAAGTTTTCATTAAACAGAATTACATCATCTAAATAAGCCAAGGTATCTTTTTTCCTTCCTGGTTCGTTATCTTTTAACACCAAATTCATTAGGCGACTAAAACAATTTGGTCTAACTGATAAGCCAAATGGCATACGTTCAAACGTGAACGTTCTCCCATCGTCTAAGATTACTGTAGCCTTATGCTTAGTTTCTGCATCTAAAGCGATTTGCCAATATCCTGCTATTAAATCAAAACTAGTGTAATATTTTGAACCCCCTAAGGAATCTAAAATCGAAACAATTCTTGGTAACTTCATCACGTCTTTAATCGTGACGGCGTTTAGTGATCTAAAGTCTATACATAGTCTACAGGTGTTTTCTTTTTTTCTGACTATTACTAATGGAAAGCACCAATCACTAATGCTTTCTTTAATTATACCCTGATCTTCTATTTCTTTTATTTGGCTTTCTAGCCATGGCCTTAAATGATGAGGTGTTTTATGCGGTGACTTTTTGATTGGAGGGCCCTCTGTTGATATCTTGTGCGTGATTAAGTGATTTAATCCTTAATCTGCTTTGTGTCTTGCAAAAGTCCATTTAAAATCCCAAAGAATATTTTCCACCCTAGTTTTTACGTTTTCCGGTAAATGTTTTAAATCAAATTGTTGCAAAAATTCCGTTTTTGCCATTCCATACTCTTCTTGTGGTTGCAGTTTTAATGAGGATAAATGTTCGTGGCTAGAAGTATATTTTACGCTTAATTCTGGACTGTTTAGAGATTTTATTTCTGAATTTGAAATTTTTCTACTGATCCAAGTTCTACCTGGTTCAGTTTTATTTTATCATTACTTAGATTTAATAGTTTTAAGTATGTTATACCATTTTCAATTTTTATAACTTGTTTTTCCATGAAAATCATTGGGTATTCTTTTATGGTGTACCCCCCTATATCGGCATCCATCGTTTTAACCTTTCCATCTTTTTCATTTAATGTAGCTAGAACTTGAGCTGTCGTTCCCCCTTCTATTGTGATTTTTCCGCTTATTTTTAGGTTATAATTCGAATCTTCACTTTCTTTATTTGTTGTTACGCAAATTTGCCTATTACTTTCATTTGCCTGGTTTATTGTCATTGTATTGGATATGGGTTCCCATAATATCCCATATTTTCTGATGGCATCTAATCCTAGAATACAAGGAAATGGTAGCTGCTTGCATATTATTACTGTTGTTGTTATTTCTTTATTCCCTTCCCTAAATTTTAGTGGACATTCTCCCAAAATTGTCAGCTTGTGCCCTGTCACTGATGTTAGGGTATTTTGGCATGTGCTTACTCGATTTTTGACACTAGGAGGAAACCTATTAAAAACTTCCTCTCGAATTAATGATTTAGATGCGCCTGTATCTAGTAAACATGGTAAATTTTGAAAACACTCAATTTTAAAACAACGCAAAATTGGTAGATTATTATTATTTGCATTTGTATCACAACATTCTAAACTATATAGGGGTCTTTGTAAGGAAACAGCTCTGTCGACCCTTACAGGCTGGTTTCTCCGTTTAAATGCCCACTGTTTGGCCAAACATTTCTGGGATTATCCCAGTTTTCTTCAGCGCTGCTACTTTGACCCTGGGTATTGTTAACCGTTTGCCTCCTAGGCCTGAATTCACGAATATTATTAGGTGTTTGCCAAGTATTATTTGTTCCCTGCCTTTCTAAATTTCTGTCCTCTTGCGTTCTGAACTGGTGTTTTGTTTTGTACGTCTGGCCTTCTTTGGGTATTTTATGCCAGCAATCTGCCGCATAGTGATTTCGTTTGCCACAATTATAGCAATTGAATCTTTTCCTATATTGCTTGGTAATTTTCCCTTCCTCGTGGGGTCTATATCTATTTCTATATATTCTTGACCTGCCACCGTTTGCTCTATAATTTTCCTCAGGAGGAGGAGGTGGGTGTCCATAATACTTGGTATTCCAAGTCATTAAGGATCGAATACCATGGGATTGGTCGTCAAATGGGGAGGGGTCAGTCCATGGTGGGAAGGATTGGCCTTCCTCGTGCCTTTTTGGTTCACGATTCGGCTCCTCAAAGTTCATCCTCTTCTGTCCCCTTTCATATTTTTTACTTTCTTGGGCTCCTGTGTTATTTATTGACATCTGGTCAAACTTTTTCATAGCCTCGTTAATTTTTACCTCTGTTTCGACTAGTATTATAAATTTTCAGGCTTTCGCGATAATATTAGTCTTAATAACTTTTTTGGTAACCGTTGGGTAAAAGTATGTAGTTGTACTTTCTGTACTGTCTCGTCATTTCCGCCTTTCTCTAATTGTAAACACACGGATCTACAAATTTTGTCTGCATATTCCCTGATACTAGTTGAGGTATCGAATGTGACTACCTCTGTTCTTAGCCTCTCGGAGATGCTTGTCTCTATTAATCTTATTTTAAAAGATTCAATTAGAGTACTGATGTCCTTGGGCTCTTTTTCCTTAATTAACTCAAAATGTTTAAGGGCGCTTCCCTTTAATCTGGTTGCAACGCATTGCTCTTTGACCTTATTCTCAAACGATTCAGTTAGTTCGTCGAAAATTTTTAATTTTTCGATAAACTGATCTACATCTGAATTTCCCGCGTATTCTGGTATAATTTTTGCAATTTCAAGTACTGTTGATAGGGAAGTCATTTTTTCCTCTGGTAAAGCCATTTTATTTCAATCTACTATTTTTATCTAGCCTCCTCGACGCAGTTTTTCTAGCGACCACCAGTTGTTGTGAAGTGTTATTTAATGGTATTTGGGGTTTGTAGTCGTAGATGCCTTTATTCTCCCTTTATAGGGGAGATAAACTCTGGCCCTAAAGTAATTTAAACTTTGCTAGCGTGCCTTAGGCTATGACCGAACTAATGAGGCGTACCGACTGGGTATGTTCGAGAAGCTAAAAGTAGATCGTAGAAAGGTTGTCTAAAATACAATACTTTTATTCATTTAACATATAATATAATCAGATATATTCTGTCTACTGGGAATGGCTGTCCCAAGTAGACCACAAGTCTCAAAAACAACAATAATATATAATAAGATACTTAGACACTTACAATGATAAGACAAAATTCCAAGGTATTTATAAAAACAACGGACCAGAGGTCAGTTCGGCATAAAGTTAGTATAAGATTTTCCCTTCCGATAAAATGTATCTTTTATACATTTTTATCAACCACACCTTCCCACGTAATCGCTAGGAAGAGGTAATTTCTCAGTTTCCCGTTAAACAGAACTTAGCGGGATATGTTCCTTATCTTAATAAAAAGTGGTATTTCAAAACTTCATATTTGCGTCTTATATATTTTTCCTAAATTAATAATTAACTAAATTAGAAAGCTTTACCACACAAGTTTGTTTTTGCAATAAAGAGAATATTTATTAGCAAAACAGCAATTGAAATTTATCCTTCAATTTGACCTTCAATAACTCATTGGGGAAGGTATTCCCACCATAGTTGTCATCAGCATGGTTGATAAAATATGAACTGTTTCGTTTGTTCTTGAAATTTAATTAATCCGAGTTTGTCACCATTTATATTTGTGACCAAGGCCGTATCTAAGAGGGTTAGGGGGTTTGACCCCCCTCCCCTCCCCCCAAAAAAAAATTCTAACTCGTCAAAACCCTGGTGCAAGGGTAGTAAGGTATGCCCTGGGGGCATATAAGGCTTATGTGAAATGGGTGGCTATGTAAACTTCGGATGGGGCTCACTTGAAAGGCAATTGGGCGTTCTTTTGTTCTTTTTAAGAATAAAAAGTGATTCGAAGGTAACCTCAATGACCAATCTCCTTTTCTCCCTGAGAAGATTCAATCAAAATTTTGAGATAATTTTTTGGTCAAAATTTTTGATAGGCCCAGTAATTAGGCCTTTTGGGGATGTCAACCCCCCCCAGCCCTCAGGGTAAGGGCTGTCAGTTAGATAATTTGTTAATTGTTTACATTTGGTAGATGTTATAGAAAAAGGTGGGGATATTTAACCTTTTACTTTCCCAAAAGACAAAGGGCATTAAGACAAGACTTTCAAGAATAACTGAGGGAGGCTTAAACTAAATCAATAAACATTATATGCATATGGGTTGTCGAAAGGACGTAACTCATAAATGACTAAGTATATTAATTTGGAACTTTCAGAAAATTATAAGAGAGATGACCAATTGACCGAAAAAGCAATATTTGCAAGCTACAGCTACTACTTAAACTACCACCCCTAGTGCTGCTACCCCAACTAGTACTGCTACTACCACTAAAACTGCTACTTTTGTGGTGAATACTACTAAGACTGAGGAGATTGAAATTAACCCATATAGGAAACATTTAGGGGAAAGTTGAACTAATCAAAACCTTATGTGTGCATAAATATTGCTGAAATTGACGTATCAGCAATATTTTTGGAACGGCTTTTCGTATCAAGAGAAAACTTCTGGAATATGAGTGAACTTTTCATGAGTGAAATGTTCAACTGACCGAAAGGCAACATATACCTGCCACTACTGTTCCAACCAAGGCCGTACCCACAGGGCGGGTTGGGATTATGAACCCCCCCCCCCTCTCCATAAAACTCTCTGTATGTAAATTATACAGAATGTTGAGAGGGACTTTTAACTAAATCAAAACACAATATGTGCATTCAGACTCAAATATTACTCTGTCAAGAATGTCAAAAAATTACAATTGTAATTTTTTCAGAACGACTTGCCACATCATTGTGAAGCTTCCGAACATCATAAAGGGGATGCTCAACTGACCAAAAAGCTATATGTACATACTACTGCTCTTATTAATACTGCTGTTACTAATACCGCTAGAGCAACACTGATACTGCTACTGTTACTCCTAATACCTCCACAACCACTGCGATGCTGATCTAACAAAATACACTAGGAGTAACTGTTTATTGATTAACATTAAAAAAACAAACTATATGATTTTTTCTACTATTAGAAATGTAAACACTGAACTATCTTTAACAGCTGATGGATATTTAATATATAGGGTTTCAAAATTTAAATATTTAGGTGTAATCATTGATGAATTACTGCCATGGAAAGAGCATGTAAATTCAAAATCTATAAAAATTGCAAGAGGAGCTGGGATTTTATATAGACTTAAAAAAATTATTTCTGCAAAAAGTTTTGCCAACCTTTTATTTTACTCTTGTTTATCC
>JAQQPU010017211.1:0-18941 GCA_029168905.1 Artemia sp. Kazakhstan ARC1039 | reverse complement strand
TGTGTGTGTGTGTGTGTGTGTGTGCGTGTTTGTGTGTGTGTGTATTTACATAAATGCGATTCTGTGCGAAAAATGTGGTTTTACCCAGCTTTCTATGACAATAATGAGAGAAAGGTTAAGATGGCTGGGACACATTTTGCGGATGAAGGATGACAACTGGCCACAAATCGTCCTTTTTGGCCAGTCAATTAGGGCCAGACGAATAGCAGGTCTTCCCCAAATGGGGGTGGGAAAAGGTCAAAAGGAAGAATTTAAAAAAGTTCGAACATCTTATGGAAAGGGTGAAGAGGAAAACCATCCAGTTAAAAAAACGAACGAACTTAATCAAGGTCAAATACAGGGGAGGGTGTTTGAACCCCTCCCCCTCGAAATGGTAGTCTGACTTGTAAAAACGTAACAAATGGATATAAACACATTTTTATGGGTTTTTGAGATTTTTGCGCGCCCCCCCCCCCCCCCCACGGGAAAACAAATATTGGATACGGTCCTGAACTTAGTACAGTCACAAGTAGCACTAGACAAACAGAAAACAACTGAACCGGACAAGAAGCAGATCCTCTTCACCTCTGTTCATAGATGCAAAGATAAACATCATAAAATAAAATAACCATCAAGTCGAAAGTGCCGTAACTTTTGAATTTGTGTTAGCCGCTTTCAACTTATTTTTGTCCTTAATGTAAAATTCAGATTTTGGGACATTCGCTAGATCTTCTGCGAATTAACGTGGGGAGATGGTAACTCAAAAGTACTACTGTCACACACGGTGCATCATTCTGTCGACTCCATTATAAAAGCAGGAAATAAAATAAAAATGGAAAATTAACATAGTTAATATGTATTTTTATTAAGTTGGTCAAAGTTCTACTTTTTTGCCCTTTCCTAAGTTTTATAAGTTCAGGTTAGGTTACATAAGGAACAAAATTACCAAATGCTAGATACTGTAGGGACAGAGCCCTATCCAGGATTTTATTCGGGAGGGGAGGGGGTTTTGTTCCTTTTTTTACAAAACCAACTTCACAAAACCCAAAAAATTTATGTTTATCTGTATTTCTGTTGCTTTTGTACACTTCAAACAATTTTTTTTTGGAGGAGGGAGGGGGTTAAGACCGAGTACCCCCTTGGATACGACTCCGCGTTTTGGGTTTTCCCTTTCGAAATTAAGCCGATTTCCATATTGATAAGATTGATAAGTTATATTTCACTATATAAGGTGGTATGCCCCTCCTCAGCCCCTCGCTCTTAACACTATAGTTTGACCTTTTGTCCCAACTCTTTAAAAACAACTATTCAAACACAAGGGACGTTTAACTGGAATAAAAAATATTTTAAAGCACTATAAAACTTTATCGTTAAGAGCAGGAAATGAGGCACAGCTTGTAAGGGCACAGCTTTCTACTCCTCCTAGGTTTGTTTTCGGGTTGAGGGAAGGTTGGGAGGATGGAGGATGATTGAGATGATTGGTATAGTTGATTGAGAACAAGGTTTTATGAAAATTATTTGTCTATTATTAATGTATATCCACGGTGAAAGGGGTGCCCTATGGCAGAAGGGCACTCTGATAAACCGGAAATGGTACTTTTTTGCGGTTTTGAATTTTTTTTTTGTAGTATACCTTGTCTTTGTCAATTATGTTTGGCTACCCAAATTCAAATTTCAAAAAAATAAAAGTTGTTTTTAAATTAGTGTAGGTGACATTAAAGTTTAAAATTAAGGGAAGAAGATTATTATGTCACCGAGGAGAGGAGGTGGGATTTATTAAAAAAAAAAAAAAAAAAAAAAAAAAAAAAAAAAAAAAAAAAAAAAAAGCAGGGATTGAGAAGGGGACAGTCCCGTTCCTATAGGGAATTATTTCTTATCGTTTTAAGTTTTAATGTCGTTCTTTACCTTCATTTGAAAAAAAACTTTTATATTTAATCTTAAGCAACCAGTGTTGTTGCGCAGGGAACAGTGGCGATTTCAAAATAACAATTCCATTCAAAATTATTTGTCTCATTAATACCTCGTGCTTGAGACTAGAGCTTAGCAAGTTGAAGCACGCACTAGTTTAAAATCCAAATGAAAACTAATCAGCATTATTTACGGAGTAACCTCAACTTTCTAAGACAAAGGTGAAATTAGGCGAAGTCTCTAATCTGCTTCAAGCTTTAATAAGGCAAGATTGTATTCAATAAGGGATAGAAAGTTGAAATAGAGTCTCCAGCTGTTTCCTCGTTCTAGTTACTAAGGAAATAAAACAATCTTCTTTTCCTTAAATGTAAATGAGCGCAGCCTTCCTTATATTACGGTAATAAAAAATTTTGGTATTTCTATTTAGCAACTCAAAGAAATAGGAAAAAATATCTTTGACCATTTTATCCTTTAGGCAGCAATCGTACACCGCCAACAGGTGATACAGTTGTCCATTATTTGTAGAATCAAGGTATATAAAATTAAATAAAAAAGGAATTTTTTTAACTGAAAGTAAGGAGCAATATTAAAACTTAAAAGGAACAGAAATTATTCCGTATATAAAAGGGGAGCCCCCCCCCCTCAACGCATCGGTCTTTACACTAAATTTTGACTCTTTGTCACAACCCTGCTTTATAAATCAAACAAAAACTTTAGCGTAAAAAGCGAGGCGTTGAGGAGGGGACAAACCTTTTCATTTATGGCATAATTTCTCTTCGTTTCAAGTTTTTATGTCGCTCTTTTCGGTTTCGGTTTTGGCTCTTTTTTTAGGGCCCATACCCTAAAACTGATTTTTTATTATAATTAGGTTACTCTAGCCACGGGGATAGGTGGCTGTAAGTTCTGAACCGATCAGAGAAAATACGGTGTTTACTCCATTCTGAAGTCCCCTGATACTCTTTTTCAAAAAAAAAAAAAAAAAAAATACAAAATAGGTGGTCTCCTTAGCCCAGACAATAATTATTCAAAGTTCCAAGTCCGTTCAAAAACAAAAGCCTTTTGGCAACACTCTTGGCCCAAGGACTTAATGTCGCTCCTTACTTTCAGTTAAAAAGTCTTCTTTTTTATTTCATTTCTGAACGTTTTTTAACTAACGGAGGTTTGAATTTGGCTCACCTTACACGAAAAACTAAAATAAAATTTGCATATTAATTTTGGTAGATTTAATCCGTATATGAAGCAAGAGCAAGATATTGAGAAGGGGGAAATTCTTCATATATGGAATAATTTCTGTTTGTTTTTCAAATAATACCGGTAAATCTGGCTCACTCTCTCTTAAATATACCCCTGCCCTCACGGAAAACTCCTCCATAAAAATTCCATACAATGTAAAGTGTAGCACCCCCCCCCCCCGTCCAATTCCCTCCAGAAAATTCCACTCTCGCTGAGAATCCCCCTCCCTCTGAAATTGCTTACTGAGGGTTCAGCCTGAAAAATTCTCCTTAGCATTCATTTGAATAAGACTTTAATCTCTAATCTGTTTCCCGATCACTCCAAAAACGCCCCTTTTCGTGGAAATTATTTCCCGGAAATCAAAAGACGCAAGAAAGAGCTCCTGGATAATTCTCCCGGAACATCTCCATATGAGAATCTGACAAAGAGAATGCAAGACAATTAAAGATAATTTCATATAGTAACTCTGTCAAATCCCCCAGTTTAGTATTTGCCCTAGAATATTCACCCCTACCAGAAATTCCCCCCCCCCCCCCCAAGGAAAATTCTCCCTATAGAAATACACAAAAAGTAAAACCCCCCCCCAGAAAAAAAAATGTGTATGCTTCCCAATAACTGTGGGTGGTCATTTATTTTAAAGAGATAATTGTTTGACTATACTGAACTAGACTTTATTGTACTATACTTTCAACTATACTGAACAAAATACCTACCTCAAAATTTTATAAGATAATTTTGGGGGAAATGGGCGTGGGAGGGGGCCCAGTTGCCCTCCAATCTTTGTGGTCACTTAAAAAGGGCATTGGAACACTGAACTTCCGTTCGAATGCACCCTCTCCCGGTCCTCTAGGACTATTATTTCGATACAATTACCCTGGGAAAAAAATAAATAAATTAACATGAATTTTTGTAGATAGAAGATTGAAACTCCTACTGTAGGATTCTCTGGTACGCTAAATATGATGGTGTGCTTTTCATTAAGATTCCTTTAATTTTAGCTGGTGTTTCCCCCCTCTTTGAAAAATCAGGCAAATTTTCACAGGCTCGTAAACTTTTGATGGGTAACACTCAGCTTGATGAATCCTATATATTTGGAATCAACATAATAAGCCGATTGCTTTGATGCATCTATTGATATTAAATTTCTCTTTTTTAGAGTTTCGGTTACTATTGAGCCAAGTCGCTCCTAACTTCCAGTTCATTACCACGAACTGTTTCATAATAGGTGACTACATCTCAGGACTTGAGTATTGTTATAATGGTTGTCATTTTGCTAATATATTTGGAGACTATTTTTAGTTTTTTCTGCGTAGATCAAGCTGAACTATCAGCCCAAACCGACCTGTTTTAGATGTGCATAACCTTCACATATGCATTATAATTCAAGCATTAAATATATACAATCCTGTTGCTACCGCACTAGTTTATTTTCAATCTTTTTTTTGGAGGGGAAGGTGTCTTTTGAGAGGGGCAAGGGGGTAGTTCTCCTCTCCCCCTCTAATAATTTGGAAAATATTAAAATTTATTAAGTAAACCCTTAAATGATAATTGGTGACAAACTCGTTTATGTGTTGCCAGGTACAAAAAGGTGCATTTTGTAAGTATACAAAAAAACAGACACGCGCCGTGCATGCTGGGCATCAAAATTCTGCCAGTGAGTCTACCCCAAAAGATTGGCACGGAAGTAGGACAGCCATCTTAATTTTATGTCGGATTGATGTCTTTGTACTTATGTTTTGTATTGTGTATTTTTTTTAATGTACTGAGAGGTGTATTTGATAAATAGTAACTTTTCTTCATTACTGCTTGAAGAAAAGTGTGTGACCGAAGTCTCGAAAATCGTGCAATTGAATACTTTACTTCTTTACCATTTGGTGTTCGGTGTCCATTATAAAACAATTTCCCAAAATAAGTTTTCAGACAGCTTAAAATCACGGTTACTATACGCTTGTGTTTTTTTTTTTGTTTTTTTTTTTTTACAAATTTCCAGGGGAAGGCCAACAGAAACCCCCGTTTCCCAGAAGGGTGTTCCATACCCCTATACCCGCCCGTTGTGGACCCTCTCTTGCCCCCTTAATCGGAATGCTGAAATTGCACTCATGGGTGTGCATAGGCTATTAAAAGAAGTTCTATGCGTATTTTTTGACGGCACAAATAGATACAAAATAATTTCTTCCCAAATGGTTCGTCTTCAGTAAATTTCTTTTGGATATGTCTGTATGTAAATCTAAATCCGATTGGGAAGCACTTGCTTGTGCTTTCCAAATCTGTATTCCGGAAAAAAATTGTCGTCCTTTTTTGGGACAGAAATAGCCTTTCCTTTTGATGTTCCTCTTGACCCAAAAGAGTTGCGGGTTAGTTTCAGACTAATCAGAGACAAATAGTTATTTTATCAATTTCTGGGTGTCTTAGCATCACTCCCATCCAAAAAGAAATCTGCGATCCTCGCAGTCTAGACAATGACCCTTGAAAGTTTGTAGATGTAGTCAACCGGAAAACATGTAGGCTACTTTTGCACTTTCTTGGGCCAATTTCAGACAAAGGGAATTTAACTTCAAACTAAAATTTTCCCTGAACACCACGGTCCACTTGGCCTGGAAATTTAGTTTAAGATACCAATCCGTTCTCAAAAAAAAGTTTTGGTCCCTTTTCAGCTCTTTCGGAGTATCCAACTACTTTTGAAATGCTTACGGCCCTTTCCCCGTGGATTGTATGGGACTTGTCCTCCGCAAAGGCATATTTACAGGAAATTTCCACTTTTTCAAAAATTTCAATCTCCAATTTCGATCGGCTATCTTGTTTTTTTGCTTCTTTTTTTTCGGGGGGGGGGGGGGGAGTACCAAAAGTACACAAAAAGGGAAGTTGGTGGCCCCCAATCACTTCTGACTCTCAAATTGGTATTAACTTTGAATTTCAAGTCAATCAAGCCAGGGGCGGATCCAGGATTTTTTCTTAGGAGGGGCGCAAAATAGGTTGATCCGATAAACTTGCGTTAGGAACAAGTTTAATTAACACTATCTTGCGTTAATAAAGTAAATTACACTACGACTACTTTAGGGGGGAGGGGGCCTCGCCTCCTGGATCCACCACTGAAGTAAGCACCCTCCTAAGCGTGTGCAACCACCTTTTCATACTAAGTATTCTGGTGAAAAAAAATTACATATATACAAAGGACATTGCTCTTTACTGTAGGCAACGCAAGAGCGTTGCCTTTGATTTAGAAGAAACTGTCAGAAGCAAAATTTAAATGCACTTACAATCTCTTACAAAACCCTTATGATTTTAATAATTCCAAAAATATTAACTATTTCAACATCCAAACTCTCTAAGCTATAGAGTTCTGAGCCCTGTACAATTTGGCAGTTTAAGTACTTCTAAATATTTAGAAAGACCTTGGACTATTTTGCAGTTAAATTCAGAATAAAAATTTGCCCTCAAACAGATTATTTTCCCAGAAATAATTATGTAGCCTCATATTAAAATAACTTCACTTACGTGGCGTAAAACTAGAGGAAGCTCCTGTCAGTGCTGTTTTATTTGAAACACTACAAGAAAATGTTTCTGGACTCGAAGCGCTGCAGTCAAGTATCCGAGAATCTGGCAAAGTGCAGAAAGTATGGCCATGCCCTGTCATCGGCAGTGCTACTTGGCTAGAGAATTGAGGTACCAACGGTGCTGGAGCTGCATGATGGTTGTGGTGTTCCATTGTACCAGGGGGTAGTTGATTCTGTTGTGTCATTTGAGGTCTGACCAGGTTCGACGACCCATTAATTGATGATGCTGAAACTGCTTGATGATGATGTTCATGCCCACTTCCATTATGATGCGATTGATTTTGTTCTGTCATTGGCAAATCTATAGGGTTTGCCAGTTCAGCTTCTGTTGGTGGTGGAGCTGCGTGATGATGATTATGATGTTCACCTCCACTATGCTGTGACTGGCTCATATGTGAGGGTTGATGAGATGTTAAAGGCACATTCTGACGGTCAAAATTAGCCTGATTACCTCCATTTACTTCTTGCTGCAAAGCTAATGGAAGCTGGCAAATAACTCCTGCAAAAGAAATGTAAGTTGAGTTTAAGTATGTTCAAATTATTGGCCTTCATAATTTCTGTAATATGGTTCTTACGGAAGGGATGCTCGTAGATACTTCAGGGAGGGCTAATTTGTTTGGAAAGTGAAAATTCGTGTTCACTTTTTAAGAGTCAAAAGAGATCGGAGGATAACTAGCCCCCCCCCCTTCTGCGCCCTTTGTCCCCAAATGCATCAGGTAAAATTTTGAGAAAGCTAGTTTGTTAAAACAAAAGTCAAAAGATCAGATAACAAAACTTTGGTGTCGACACAACCCCCTAGGGCCTAGAGGCCGTCGTTGTAAGTTATGCCCTGGGGTCATATATGGCTCTTATGGAAGGGATGCTCATATGAACTTCAGAGAGGGCTCATTTGATTAGAAATTGAAAGTTCTAGTTCACTTTTTGAGAATCAAAAGAGATTCAAGGGAAACTAGCCCCCCCCCCCTTCACGCCCTTTTTCCCCAATTGCATCAGATAAAAATTTGAGATAGCCATTTTGTTAAAAATACTTCAAATGTTAGATAACAAAACTTTGATGTGGATACTCTGAGGGCTTATTTGATTGGATATGGAAAATTTTAGTTCACTTTTTATATTTCAAAAGTGATTGGAGGGCAGCTATTCACCCCCTCCCGCCCTTTTCGCCCAAATGCATCAGACAAAGTTTTGAGATACAAATTATGTTAAAAATAGTCAAAGTTCAGATAACAAAAATCTGGTGTCGACACATCCCCACAAGGCCCAGGGTCAGGCGTTGTGAGTTATGTCCTAGGGGCATATATGGTTTTTTGTGTAAGGCATGCTCGTATAAACTTCAAAGAGGGCTCATTTGATTGTAAATTGAAAGTTGTATTTCACTTTTTAAGAGTCAAAAGAGATCGGAAGGCTATCGAAGGAGTTAGCTATTTTGTTCAAAATCGTCCAAATGTCAAAAAGCTATGGTTCCGGGTTTGAATCCTCCCAGCCCTGGGGGAAAGGGCTGTAAGTAATATTAGCAGCCCATCGTAAACATATAAAGCTTTTATTATGGAATATAAGTTTTTGTGGAAAGGATGGTCGTATTAACTTCGGAGGAAGCTCATTTGATCGGAAATCGAAACCTCCAGTTCTTTCTTAAGAGTCAAAAGTGATCAATGGGCAACTAGCCCACGCCCCACTTTCAAAGAGCATCCAGTCAAAATTTTAAGATTCCTATTTTGTTCAAAAATTTGAAAGGCCAAATAACTATGCTTCCGGGGTTGAACCCACTGCCCCACCCCTGGGGAAATGGCTCTGAGCTATGAAACTTGCTTATTGCTACTTTGACACTTAGTTTACTTCAACACTTAGATTTAGTGATTTACGTGGCAACTTCGATTTACGGTGCAAGGGTTGTAAGTTATGCAAATTGCTTACTGTTACTTTTATACATTGTTTACTTTGATGCTTTCTTTACTTTGTTTTTTTTTTTTACTTTGGGATTGTTACTTTGATACTGGTTTTGATAATTTGATGAATATTTGATGTTGAAAAAATAAGCTTATTTTGAAATAAGGAATTTTAAAAATATGAAACTTTTTGCAATCAAAAACGCACAAAAATTAATTAAAAAAGAAAAATATTTTTTTCAAAGAAAAGTAGATGCCATTTTAAACTTAAGATCATCAGATACAAATAACTGTTAAAATTCAAACTCAAAACGGTCAGAAATCACTATTTAAGAATAAATGAAACTCAAATTAAATAAACGAAACAGAAATTAAATAAACAATCACAGCAAAAAACAACATATAACACGTAATAAAATAAATGAATTAATAAATCTTATAGCGAGTAATGCTTAAATTGAATATGCAAATCAAGCTTAAAACAGAAAAAAATATTTTTTGCTATTGAAGTATAAATGAAACCCAAAACAAAAAGAAATTAACTAAACAATCATAGGCAGCGCGATAACGCTGCCTAAGTAAAGAACGATGTGGGCACAATGTAATATTTTATTTTCTTCTTTTTCCATACCCGGGCACTTCGTATCGAAGGATTTGTCGTAGAAACTTCGAAAAGGGCTCATTCGACTGGAAATTTAAGTGGCTAGTACCTTTTTTAATAGTAAAAAGTGATTGGAGAGCAACTAGCCCCCCCCCACGCCCTTCATTCCCCCAAACACAACCAATCAAAATTTGGATAGCCATTTTGTTCAGTGTAGTTAATTTTCAGATAAAAAATATGTTTTTGAGGAGAATACTCCCCCACAACCCTCGGGGCAAGGGTTTTAAGTTATGCGATGAGGGGAAATAAGAACGATGTTGGCACAATGTATCATTTTTTTTCCTTTAGAGCAGGGCACTTCGTGTCGAAGAAGTCGTAGAAACTCCGAAAAGGGCCCTTCCACGCCCCTCCATGCCCCTTCCACCCCTTCCACGCCCACCATTTCCCGAAACACATCCAATCAAAATGTTGATATAGCCATTTTGTTCATCGTGGTTGATTTCCGGATAGAACTTATGTTTTTGAGGAGGACACTCTTCCACAGCCTTCAGGGCAAGGGTTGTAAGTTATGCCCTGGGGGTATATAAGGTTTTTATAGAAGGAGTTGTCGTAGAAACTTCGAAAAGCGCTCATTCGATTGGAAATTCAAAGGACTAGTGCCCTTTTTAATAGTGGAAAGTGATTGGAGGGCAACTAGTCCCCCCCCCACCCCCTTCATTCCCCCAAACATATCCAATCAAAATTTTGCGATAGCTATTTTTTTCAGCGTAGTTGATTTCCTGATAAAAATATATTTTTGAGGAGGACACTCCCCCACAACTCTCGGGGCAAGGGTTTTAAGTTAAGCGCTGAGGGCATATAAGAACGATGTTGGAACAATGTATCATTTATTATTTTTTCCCTTTAGAGCAGGGCACTTCGTATCGAAGAAGTTGTCGTAAAAACTTCGAAAAAGGCTCATTCAATTGGAAATTGGAGTGGCTTTTGCCCTTTTCTAATAGTCGAAAGTGATTGGAAGGCAACTAACACCCCTTCCACGCCTACCATTTCCCAAAACACATCCAATCAAAATTTAGAGATAGCCATTTTGTTCAGCGTAGTTGATTTCTAGATAGAAATTATGTTTTTGAAGAGGACACTCCCCCACAGCCTTCAGGGCAAGGATTGTAAGTTATGCCCTGGGGGCATATAAGGTTTTTATAGAAGGCGTTGTCGTAGAAACTTCAAAAAAGGCTCTTTCGATTGGAAATTCAAAGGGCTAGTGCCCTTTTTAATAGTCAAAAGTGATTGGAGGGGAACTAGCCCCCCTCCCCACGCCCATCATTCCCCCAAACACCGTAGAAACTTTAAAAAAGGCTTATTTGATTGGAGATTCAAAGGGCTAGTGCCCTTTTTAATAGTCAAAAGTGATTGGAGGGCAACTAACCCCCCTCTCACGCCCACCTTTTCCCCAAACACATCCAATCAAAATTTTGAGATAACCATTTTATTCAACGTAGTTTTAAATTCTGTAAATTGGGTCTTTGAGGATGACAATCCCTCACAGCCCTCAGGGCAAGGGTTGTAAGTTATGCCCTGTGGGCATATAAAGTTTTTAGAAACTTCAAAAAGTTTCGAAGTTTCTTGTCGTAAAAACTTCAAAAAGGGCTCATTCGATTAGAAATTGAAATGGCTAGTGCCTTTTTTAGTAGTCGAAAATAATTGGAAGGCAACTAATACCCCTTCCACGCCCACCAATTCCCCAAACACATCCAATGAAAATTTTGAGATAGCCATTTTGTTCCAAGCAGTTAAAGTTCAGTAAATTATACCTTTGAGCAGGACACCCCCCCCGCAGTCTTCAGGGCAAGGGGTATAAGTATAACTTATATATAAGTTATATAAGTTATATAAGTTTTTATTGAAATCTTTGTCGTAGAAACTTGAAAAAGGGCTCATTCGATTGGAAATCCAAAGGTCTAGTGCCCTTTTTAATAGTCGAACGTGATTTGAGGGCAACTAGCCCCTCTCTCGCCCACCTTTTTCCAAACACATCCAATCAAAATATTTAGATAGCCATTTTGTTCAGTGTTGTGGATTTCCACATAGAAATTATGTTTTTGAGGAGGATACTCCCCCACAGCCCTTAGGGTAAGGGTTGTAAGTTATGCCCTGGGGGCATATAAGGTTTTTATAGAACGCGTCGTCGTAGAAACTTTAAAAAGGGCTCATTCGATTAGAAATTGAAATGGCTAGTGCCTTTTTTAATAGTCGAAAATAATTGGAAGGCAACTAATACCCCTTCCACGCCCACCAATTCCCCAAACACATCCAACCAAAATTTTTAGATAGACATTTTGTTCCATGCAGTTTAAAGTTCAGGAAATTATACCTTTGAGCAGGACACTCCCTCCACAGTCTTCAGGGCAAGGGTTATAAGTTATGCCCTGGGGGCATATAAGGTTTTTATTGAAATCTTTGTCGTAGAAACTTGAAAAAGGGGTCATTCGATTGGAAATTCAAAGGGCTAGTGCCCTTTTAATAGTCGAAAGGGATTTGAGGGCAACTAACCCCCCTCTCACGCCCACTTTTTCCCCGAACACATCCAATCAAAATTTTTAGATAGCAATTTTATTCAACGTAGTTGAAAGTTCTGGAAATCAGGTCTTTTAGGATGACAACCCATCCCCCCACAACCGTCAGGGCAAGGGTTGTAACTTATGCCCTGGGAACATGTAAGGTTCTTATAGAAAGCGTTATTGTAAAAACATCAAAAAGGACTCATTCAATTGAAAATTGCAAGGGCTAGTACCCTTCTAATAGTCGAAAGTGATTGAAGGGCAACAAACCCCCCTCTAACACCCACCATTTACCCAAACGCACCCAATCAAAATTTTGAGATATCCATTTTGTTCAACGTAGTCGAAAGTTCTGGAAATTAGGTCTTTTAAGATGATAAACCCATCAGAGCCCTCAGTTCAAGGGTTGTAAGTTATGCCCTGGGGGCATATAAGGTTTATATAGAAAGTTGTTGTAGAAATTTCAAAAGGGGCTCATTTGATTGGAAATTGAAATTGCCCTTTTTAATAGTCGAAAGTGAGTGGAGAGTTATTAACCCCCCTCTCATGCCCACCATTTTCCCAAACACATTCAATCAAAGTTTAGATATAGCCATTTTGTTCAACGTAGTTGAAAGTTATGGAAGTTATGATAGAGTTGTCGTAAAAACTTCAAAAGGGGCTCATTCAATTGAAAATTGAGAGGGCTAGTATCCTTTTTGATAGTTGAAAGTGATTGGGGGGTAACTAATCCCCCTCTCACGCCCACCATTCCCCCAAACACATCCAATCAAAATTTTCAGATAGCCATTTTGTTCAACGTAGCAGAAAGTTCTGGAAATTAGGTCTTTGAGGACAACCCCCCCAGCCCTCAGGGTGAGGGTTTTAAGTTATCCCCTGGGGTTATACAAGGTTTTTATTGAAAGCATTACCGTAGAAATTTCAAAAGGGCTCATTTGGTTGGAAATTGAAAGGCCTAGTGCCTTTTTTAATAGTTGAAAGTGAATGGAGAAAGACTAACGCCCCTCTCGCCCACCATTTTCCCAGACACACCCAATCAAAATTTTGAGATAGCCATTTTGTTTAGCGGAGTTGAAAGTTCTGGAAATTAGGTGTTAGAGGATGATAACCACCCTCATAGCCCTTAGGGTAAGGGTTGTAATTTATTCCCTGGGGGCATATAAGGTATTTATAGGAAGTATTGTCGTAGAAACTCAAAAAGGGCTCATTCGATTGGAATCGAAAGGCGTAGTGCCCTTTTTAATAGTTGAAAGTGATTGGAAGGCTTGACATTTTTATAGTAAAGATCGATGTGGGTATAATGTATTATTTTTTGTTGTTGTTGTTGTTTAGACAAGGGCACTTTTTGTCGAAGGAGTTGTCGTAGGAACTTCGAAAAGGGCTCATTCGATTGAAAATAGAAAGGGCTGATGCCCTTTTTAATAGTCGAAAGTGATTGGAGGGAAACTAATGCCCCTCCCACGCCCACCCTCCCATTTGACTTTATGTTTAAAAACTAAATGTTGCTATAAGATTAAATCAAAATGCACTATGTTAATGCCAATTCCCAATAAAGCATCTCAGCAGTATCCCAAGAACGACTGAGGGTATTATGTTCAAACTTTCGGGGCGGCTTCTGCTCTTAAAATTTAACCAAATCAAAATAGCGTAAGTTTATCCAAGCTATCAAAGAAAGCAAACAGATTTTTTTTGCGAATGGTATCAAGTTTTCCATTTCAGGTCAAATAGAGGAGGTATGAAACTAAATTAAACACCACTATTTGTGTCCAGATTTTTAAGAGGATGTAAGCTGTTAAAAATTGCTGAAAATTTTTCTCCAGCATACAAATAGCAGGCCAAACTATAAATTCTTAAAAAACGAAAAGATTTAAAGTATTATTCTCTTTTTCCCTAAAAAGACTATGTCAATATAAAACGAACAGAAATCAATTAAAAAAAACTTTTTCCACAAAATAAGTTTTTCAAAGAGAAGTAAAGAACTCCATAAACAAAAAATGAGCAAAAATAAAATCAAATAATCTACCAAGCGTGAAACTACCACAAATCGGCATCGATAAATAAACGAAACCCAAAACGAGCGGAAATTACAATAAATAACCGAGTCAAACTCAAAACGAGCAGAAATTAATATAAGTTGGGCTCAAAGCCCCAATGCCTTCACAAGGCCAGAACATAATTTGCACTTTACTGAAAAAATTACAAATGAATGTGCATTGTCAGTTTAATATACATATACTGAAATTTAGTAATCAAAATGTTAATATTATTTGATTTATAAAAGTTATAAAAGTAAAAACATTTATATTTTTTTCAGTAAAGTGCAAATTATGTTCTGGCCTTGGGAAGGCATAGGGGTTATCAGCCCTACTCATGTTATGTTTTACTCGTTTTGGGTTTGACTTGCCTATTTATTCCAATTTCTGTCCGTTTTGAGTTTCATTTATTTAGTGATAGTGTTTATGCTTGGAAGATTATTTGACTTTATTTTTGCTCATTTTTGGCTTAATGGAGCTCTTTACTTTTCTTTGTAAAACTTGTTTTGTGGAAAAAGTTTTTTTAAATTAAACACTCTAAAACATCAGTAAAATTGATTCAGCTGTAATAGGAAACCCGTAAAAGTCTGGAGAAGGTAAACAGGAAGGGTGTGCGAAGCAAAGGATGGCTGACCCCCAGCCTCCCATGGCTCTTCCTGGTTGAAGGGCAATGAAACAAAAGTTATTCACCGGTAAGGACTGTAAAGTCCAACGCCACATTCTTTACTTTTTATAAATACATGTATGTAAATTTGTTTTCTTTGTGTTGAACTGTTGGGACCTTTGGACTATGAGAGTTTAACGATATACAGACTAAAAAACCTTATCTGACTTGCAAAAAAACTGCTCTAAATCATCAGTAAAAAAAGAAAAATATTAATATTATTTTCAACCCTTATTAGAATAGAATGTGTATTTGTTCGGTTGAGACCCAATAGCTTCTCTTGTGGCATCTTAAGGGCAATAATTTAGAAGCCCCTTCCCATTAGCTTGTTCTAAGTTAAGACAGCAATAAATAACCTAAGAAATCGCACAGCTGAAGGAAAAACAAGTTTTAGGTGAAAGGTTTACGGTGTTTCCAGTCAGATTTGGGAAACTGAGAGCGTCCCAACTTACTGGAAAAAGGTGACTGTAGTGGAGCTATTTAAGAACTGCTGATAACTCGACTGCAATAACCGGTGGGGTAAGAAGAATAGTCCTCTGCCAAGTGCTGATGACCCTCAATCAGTCTACGATTGATGTAATGCTAGGAGATAAACAGCAATGTTTTAGGATGGGTAGATCTTGTGGTGATTTGATATTCAGTTTGAGAGAAAAACTGAAGAATCGAATTAATGTCAAAGGAAGATCATCGTTGCTCTCATCGACTTTTAAGGGTGTTTGAGGTTGTCCACAAAGGTTTGGTGTGAAGAATTTTGCGGTATTAGGGTTTAAATAGTTTCGTCTTAAAATTGCCCCCCCCCCCCATCTTAAAATTGGTGCTGATATTTCCGAGGAGTTTAAAGGCTTAAACGTCTTGGGAACATAATTAAATCTGATATGTTAAAAAAAATGTGGAACAGATTTAAAACCAAACAAGATCCATAGTCCCCCTTCACGCACGCGAAATGACAATTGTTTCCGATCTATACATCACGATGAGCTTATGGAAACTAAACTAAGGTTATGACGTATATTGCCAGGGACGATTTGCGAGGTATCAAATGTGTATCATGTTTGAAAAAGAAGACGCTACAGTCTACTGTGACGTTCACTAAGCCGCTTTAAAAATGAGTGAAAGGATTTTAGAACATATGTCTCAGACACAACCTTGATAATCATCGGACCGACAGGGTTACCAAGGGCTTTATATGGAAAAAGACCAAAAATCCACGTTAGACAGATAAAATCAACAACTGTTGCATTAGCTTATTGGAATACATTGTGTGAATGGGTGAAGACCACCTACCCCGCGACGTCTGGTGTTGAGTCTCTTGTGGAATTAGATGATGTGGATTGCAAAGAGTGATACTTGAATGTTATCTAGGATAGAATACTGCGCTGTGGAGGTTCCCCCTTGAAAATCCTTGGTCTTGAAAACAAAAAAGGTCGTCGTTGAGGGCATCGTTTCCCCCTGTGTCCCAGCTACTGTGTGAAGACGTAAATCTATGTGAGTCCCATTACGGGTGAATGACTCCCAAACAAGATTAAGCAAAATATTAAAAATAACTACAAATTTCCACTAAATAATTTTAAAGTCTGAAAATTGACTCTGGTAAATGTCCTTAATAGTGAAGTTTGGACCGCCTACTTGACTTCTATATGCATAGAATCAGACCAAGTACAAGTAGGAAACTAGCTCTTACTGCACTCCTCGCCGATTACCGCGAAGCTTTAAATATCGCAATTTAATAAGCCCATTAAACCAAGAAAAAAGACCAGCCAAAAATTACGAAAGAAACAGCTAGAGTACCTAATTTTGCTTCCAATTAAGTGTGGTTTAGAGAAGAAAGTCCCCTCTGGTACATCTCAGTATGAAAATAATGTAGAAAATACATTTTTCTTTTTAGCAGTTGAATAGTGTTTGGACTCCTAAAAGGGACAATAGGAAATGCAGTAGAAATACAAATTTCTGATCTTGTGTTTCTGCAGAGATAATTCTATATGCTATGCAAATCTGATATTGCAAGCTTCTTGGAAGGTTTCATTTTAAACCTATGACAGCCTCGTCCTATTTTCTTTTTTATGATATTATAAAAATGTGGTTTTATGTAAAGCTACTAAAAAGCTTGCAACATTCAGAGCATTTTTTCTCTGTTTCACACGCCTTATTTCAGGAAAAATTTTAAATTATTGTCTTTTACCGTTATTGAGTGACAGACCACCGAAGACAATTGAAAAAAAACAAATACATTGAAAGTACTTGCGTTGCTCCGAAGCACAATGAAGCAAAAAGGGGATTGACGAAGAAATGTTTCAATTTCAACGAATCAAGGGGCATATATTGTAATTTTAAATTCACACACGTGAAAACTTAATGAAGAATAAAATACATTCTCAAACTAGTTCTTTGATAAATAAAGGCATAGTCCATACCCCTCTTCTTACACCCAGAGTAAGTAGGCCGAGGGAAATTTCACGGGTATTGCCAAATTCAGCAATTCGTGACTAGAAAGTGTAAGAGTAGTTTTTTTTTCTTCATTTGTATGTAGTACAACATTTATATTATCCATCATCTTAACTTTTAATCGAAAAAGAAAGTCCAAAATTCAGTACTTATTATACATATTATACATATTATTTATACATATTATACATATTATTACATATTTATACATATTTATACATATTATTATACATATTATTTGCACGTTTCTACAAAAATAGTGCTTTAAAGGAAAACACAAAATCTGGCTTAAATACTTCAACTTTCACAGCAGTAGCAACTTTCACATTGTTTATCAACTGGCCAAATTATAAGGTAGTCTACACTTTATATAATATAGTACATAAAATGGTAAATTGTAACCGAAAAAATTATACGGGTATGCACTGCTGTGCGTTAGATGGCTAGGCGCCACAAAAAGTTATTTTTATGTCATTATTTTTCATAGGCTGCATACACTGAGATGCGTTAAGATTTGTCTTTTCATTTTTTTTTCTACTTATTCTCGCGGGAAGAATTTTTTTCGTCTTTTGAAAAAAGATTAGCTTAATGAAGATGCGACTCAAAAAGCCATATGAGCATGTGAGTTTTCATGTCTCATATACACTAAGAGTAATTACTTCCTTATTTCAATGAATGGCGGGGGAAAGGGGTACAGATTCCTCCTCCTTAGACATTTCTTGATTTTTATCCACTAGTGTATAAATGAACTACCTGTTTAATTTGTTTCGGCAAATCCTCTCCTCCCACCCTCTAAACCTGGATAACTGTTGTTTACATGCTTGCGGCAGCTATATTATTACAGAAAAAGGCTTTGAATCAGTCGGGACCTGAATCCACGGTTAACGGAAGAATTTTCATAATATTCAAGTCTAAAAATAAAATAACAAACAAAAACACTTTCCGCATGCTGACCAATGGTCGGCGTTGCGCAAGCACCGATCTCCTGATTCACTGCCTTCGACCGACAGTGCAATGCGTGGTTGGGGCCAAATCGTTCCAGGATAACTCAGCTAAGACAAAAATGAACTTACATGTGTGATGGAAATGCGGACGTCTTTCAAGATTTTACGATTTTTCGCATCATTTACATTCAAATCACTTGCTATCTTATTACGAATTTCCCGAAATTGAGCCGGCACCAAACGAAAACTAAAATGCATCGAAAGACCTATGAAGTCAATAAAGTGCAATGAAGGAGGGGGGGGGGGGTACTACAACTAAGTGACGACAAAAATAAGCGGATCGTATTGACGGTATGTGCAAAAAATATAAGAAGATGGGAAGACGTTTCAGATTTTGCTCATCAGAACGGAAATTTGGCTCAGAGGGAGGAGACTACTTTTGAAGAAACACCTTCAAAGAACATATATTTGATAGAAACTTCAGGGCAAGGGCCAAACACCTTCTCCTGTGAATTTGAGTGAATCTACGCAATACTTTAGCAGGACACACTTTTGAATGTCGGCAAATAATTCAAACTAGTGCAGGTATACAGTCGGAAGATAAAATCTGCAACCAATATTCACAGCTGTACAGTTATAAGGAATAAACTATAGTGACGGTTTGATTTTTAAACTCATTAATCTGTGAGAGGTTTCTTATTACTATGCTTCCCTTTGCAGTTACGACCTTCCTCCTTACCGTGAAAAATAGCAAAAGTTAACACAAACAATCCGTTCATCATCAGACCATATACAAAACAAAACTAAAATGTTAAAAGCAAACTGTTCATATTGTTAGCATAGAATAACTTAAGAGTTCATGCAAATCTACTCTCACTTCATATGAAATTTAGATCAAAGTAAGACGAGCTAGCGAAGCTGAGAAAAACCTTTTTTGATCCCTTTGGAAAGGATTCCAAGAATTTGTTGCAAATCCGGAAACGCATAATGTATTCGCTTATTGGCATAATGCTTAGAGGGTCCAGCCACTTGCTGCATACAAAAGGGGGATTTTTGGGAAAAAAAACTTCTACATTATTATGTGCACATGATTCCGTTTTAAAAATATTAAAAAAATAGTAGAACTTAAGGATTAAAAA
>JAQQPU010017210.1:3250-18945 GCA_029168905.1 Artemia sp. Kazakhstan ARC1039 | reverse complement strand
ACTTAAATATAATAACTCCCTATGCCCCCCACCTTGGATACCATCTTGATAGGATACCGTCTCTACTTTAAATTTAAAAAAAAAGCTTTTTGGCATCCCTGCTTTCAATAAAAAAAATCAAGGTACTATCACTTAAACATAATAACTCCCTATCCCCCCTCCCCTCTGGATAGCATCTTGATAGGATACCGTCTCTGCTTTAAATAAAAATTAATAATTAACTTATTGGCATCCCTGCTTCCAAAAAAAAATCGAGGTATTATCATTTAAATATGATAGTTCCCTACCCCCCCCCCCCCCCTGGGTACCACCTTGATAGGGAAACGGGCTCAGCATTAAAAAAGCATTTACATTAAAAAAAATAATATACTTAATGATTAACTAGGTCACTATATGGTTCAAACAAACACGTGAAATAATGTTGAACAGCTTAATGTTCCTTGAAAAAAAAAAATTGAGGGTATGAGTAAAGGGGTACAAAGACAACAACAAAAATGTCGAAATTATTCAGATATACCTCAAACTATTGGAAAACTGAGTCATAGATTCGCCGTGGCATTCAGTAAGATCCAAAGAATCTAATTAAAAGGGAGCACACACAAAAGCCGAATTAGGCCAGTAGCCTATAAGACATCGCAAAATACCCAAGACAATGAACAAATCCGAATGGGGGTCCCTGGGTCTATCAAAATATTTCAATGGTTTCCCCAGGGAATTTGATAGTATTTTCTTACATCTCCGCTTTAAATGAAAAAAAAATTTAGCATCCCTGCTTTCAATAAAAAAATGAGTTACTATCATTTAAAAATTATAGCCCCCTATCCTCCCCCTATAGGCAATAATGTACAATTTTTTTTATGAATTATATTTTTGAGGCAACTTCCGTTTAAATCTTTAATTCCCCCACCCTCCACCTCCCCCCCCCTCCACCCAACTTCCCCCCCCCTTTTACTTTTTTTTTTTTTTTGGGGGGGGGGGGGGGTTAAATATTTTCAGAAAGAAGATTGTATTTTCTTTAATCTATCAGGCACTCAACAATTTAGTATTAAAAATTTAAAAAAATCTTATCTAAAAACAGCAAAAGAAAAAAAAATTCTGCAAGCTTACAATTCAGCTGTAGAAACGATCTTTCTGCTACCAATTTCAAAATCCAACTGTAGTGAATGTAGTGAAATAGTGAATGCGTTCTTTAATTCTATTCAACTTGAAAATAAAATTCTTGACTACGAATGATGTAAGGAATTGCAATTGGGTACTGGATTCGAAATGATTTAAACTCATTTCATAAAGACGATACTTTTTTGTCAACATATGAAGAACTGATGCAATTGCATCTGTCTGGTTTTTATGCTAAGTAACAAAAGAGACGAAAATTAACGAACAAGAGAGCAGTGAAGAATTATGGTATGCAAAGTAATATTTGGCAGGGAAAGTCACTGGTGATAAATCGCTAGGAGTGGCACCGTGATTGCGTGATTTTCGGGGATTCGGGGAACCAAATTTTTTTCGGGGTGACGCATAGATCTTCGGGGAAGTACCCGAAAATTCGGGGATAGTGCAAGCCCTGCTTGATTTCTAATCAGGAAAATCGAAATACTAAACCACACGAGAAGGAAAAGCTCAGACTTTGCGGTTGACGCAGTAAAGAATTGTCGCAAAATTAATTTAAAGTCGACCGAACGCCGCCGCCTTTGTTGGCTGCGGCGCGCAGGCGGCGTTGCGACACTTCGGCGGCGGTCGACCAGGCCTCTATTCGGCGGCGTTCGGTCGATCCACTGGGGCGGCGCCGGGGTCTAGACATATCGAGAGCTGAAAGAGGAATTGTCGTGTCCCATTAAAACAAAAATTCTTATACTCCGAATAGAAATTTTTGCTGAAATTATAAGTTTACTATCTCAATTGTATTCCTTTTTATTTATTTTTTGGTTTACTGTACATTTTTCGGATTTCCGTTGCTCTGTGAAAAGGTTTAGAGTAGAATTATTAAGAGCAAGAAATCCACTAATCAATCTTAAAAATACTAAATGGTATCATTGTAGTTTCATTTAGCATCCAGAAAATGTTCCAAAAATATCATTTACAGTAAAATATCGCAATAATTTAAACAATTTATCCTCTTATTTTATTGTGTAGAGTAGGCCTACTCCCTAGGCTGTAAAAATTCAAAAAGTGAAACGTAGAATCAATAATCTTTACAATAAAACATAGGATTTTTAAGATAAGATTACAATCCAATATAATTCCTCCGCTCTTCCAATGGTCTTCGTACAATCCTTTGCTGCTTAGCAACAAAGGGTTGTACTGTTGCTTAGCAACAAACAGTTGAATCAACGGACAAAACAATTATCAACAAACTGTGTACGGTTTACGGTGGTTTTAAGTCAAGCCCTCTTGCTCTCCTTTATCACCGTTTTTCATATCCTTAATACTTCTTCAATTAGCTGAAAACATGCAATTAAGCTAAAAAGACATCGAAAATAAATTTTTCTTTCTGCAAACTTATCCTTTTCAGTTATTTGCATGAGATAAACTTGAGAACGAAATTTTCCTCCACTTTTTTGTATTTTTTTTTAAGAAAACATTTGTCATGTAGAGATGTAGATCAACTGTTTTCAGTATTTAAGACTCCTCATAACGTCAAAAATAGAAAGGACCAAAATCTTTAATCGCATTTTTCTTTGGAATTAGTTTTCGAGCAGTAAGTTAATTATGTTTTCAAGTTATAATATATGAACAGGAAATGACTTCTGATTTACTAACATAATTTATTCAAATGGGACTTCCAATAAGTCCTCTTTATTTAAATTATTTTTTATTTAAAAGAGTTTATTTAAATGCATTCTGTTTTTATTTTAGGATAAACAATTGAGTGTCTGGTTATTAACCCCTAATAACCCCCTAAATTTTTGTTGGGCGTTAGGGGTGTACAAAAAAATCTTTACAAAACGCCAAAAATTAGTTTGAGTGCATTTTTGCCACTTTTTATGGCACATTTTTGCCGCATTATGCCAACATTTGAGGGGGGGGGGCTCAAACCTAGTTTGTATGATTTTTCTTTTGGTTGTTATGCAACTATTAAGATTTTTTCGTTGTGAAAAATATTTCTATTGTTGCCAGAGCGAATCGTAAAAAGACACAAGTAGAAACTTTTCTTGTTCATAAAAAAAGCCCAACAAAACGGCGTAACGCCCAATTTATTGGGCTAAATACGGTGCGTACGATGTAAACCCCCAATATAAATCGGGCTAAAAAAGCAGATAAAAAATTTATCTGCAGCTAATCGTCGAGCAATACAACAGTCAATATGTTGGTACAACCGTTATGTTCTATTAGGGTTTTGAACATAGGCTAGTGGGAATATGTAAAAAATTAAGCAATTAAATCGACATTATATGGAAATATTTTTCATTAAAAATTGAGTTCACAATTGTTCCAGATTTTTTAAGACGTATATGGTTGTGTAAGTTTCCACTTAACTAATAAAAAAAAATCAGATTTTCATTTTCAGTGTCCTTGGTACTTTTAGGGATATTGCTGGGTCATTTTCAGTTCACTTTCATTGACAAAAATGTGGGAAAATAATGATTATTATAATAAGGATGGAAATTTTCCTTTATAACAAAGAAAATTGGGCTGGGGAAATAAGGGGGAATAATGATCAATACTTATTTGTTATTTATTTTAAGCGGATTTTGGTGTGTCTGCAAAGAACAAGTCCACACTTCAGAAACGAGATACCTTTATTGGTACACCATATTGGATGGCCCCAGAACTTGTTATGTGCGAAACATTCCGGGACAATCCATATGACTATAAGGTAAGTTGTCATCCTTCTTCAGTTTTATTATGGACTTTCCAGTTAACACTATTTATCATTCTTATTTCTCTTGTCCTGTTGCATACCGGTACTATTTGGTTTTTAAATCTTGGTTATTTTTCGACTTTTATTTTGAAAAAAGTTCGAGTGTCCGAGTTTTTCGAATTCGTAACCAACCATTTAAACTTAAGTAAAAATTAAGTTTTAAGTTCGAGTTTAAACCCTAATCCCGATTGTAGGAAATCGATTCTAAAATCCGAATGTGCATATTGAAATTTTGCGTAAAATTTACACTGCAATCCAACATTCTAGTGCTTGGGCTAAAAAACAGAAGTCGAAGCATTCCTACAAATAGCACACGATGAAAGTATGGCAATTAAAACAAACAAGATTTAGATTTAAAAAAATAGGTTGTCCTCGAAGAGTTTTTAAAAAAAAGTCGAAAGCAATATTTAACCTGGAACAAGCCGAAATGGTCATATAATAAGTGCATCTTGAAACGAACAGAACCTAATGAATAAATAAATAAAGACCTAAAATTAACATAACTTAAAATTAGTAATAAAGTTAAATTTAAAATGAATAGAAATAAAATACAATAACTAGTTGATCTGTAACTTTTTAACAAATGATGAGAGAATTAAAAAAAGAAGCAAAAACAACATTTATAAACCTCATGCTAGTAACAAAATTAAGTGAATTAAATTTTAGGTGAATGAAATAAATTAAGTTAATAAAATAAATTAATTTGAAAAAAATAAATTTTAATTGTTGAAATAAAATAAAAAATTGTTGAAAATTGTTGAAAATAATATGTTGAATAAATTGTTGAAAATAAAAGTTGAAATAAAATAAATTAAGTGAATGAAATAAATTTTCATTTTAAGTATTCACAAGCATTAGCAATATTACGCATATCATAATTTGTATTGGGAAACCTGAGGGTCATAGACAAAATTCGTGATTACATACATCTAACTACAATCGTATTAAGATCGAAACCAAACACTATATTTTATTTTTCTGTGGTTGAGTTTTCTTTGGATATATTGTGGTTATTTTTTTTTCTTTTCTTGTACTCCATTTACAACATTTTGTATGTTTAATAATGGGTAATAAAATAATAATAATATACTTCTATTTGTGACGTTGGCGCTTCATCTCCATCGCCTTCAACATTAAATTTCCCACCATAACAATCTTTTGTGGAGTCGTTGATGTAAGAATGCCATGAAGTAGCTCATCAGTATTTCTTCCAGCAAATTTATCCTAATTTGAGATAGCTCGTGGCGCCTCAAAAAAACCTTTTGAGTTTTTTTTTCACCAGTTACCCTTTCACCGTTACTAAGAAAGGGTCGTCCAATTTTAGTTTGGTGTTTTTATTTTAAGGTTTGGTTTTTATATTTATATCAGTTTTCTTCTGCACTGAGGACGGTCAAGCGGAGGTCTTGACCGAAATATTTGCATAATTTTTCAATTTTTTCACTGGCTATTAATTGTCCTCGTTTTTCTTCGCGATTTTATGTTTTATAAAAAAAAAATCCATCCTACTAAACATCACAGAGTGGGCAATTTTTCTTTGTTTCAGTACTTTCCCTAAATTTCCAAAGTTGCTTCTCCCCCACTGGCAGACAGCATTTTCAACGGAATACCTTAAATTAGTTATCCTTTTCCCAGACCACACTGCCTTTCTATGACGAACAAATAACCGTTCAAATGGGGGATAAGTCAATTTGTTTAGACAGTGAAGACAGGTACAAAAGTCTAGATATTTCGATCACATATACAACGATTGTCATCAGTAAAAATACTACTGGTGACGAAAATTCTATTGGTAATCTACTGATGACGATTGCTGTATGTGCTATCAAAATATTTAGACTTTTATAACTTTTTTCACTGCCTAAATAAATGGATTTATCCCCATTTGGACGTTTTTATTTCTGGCAGACAGCTTACTTTTGACTGGATCAATAACCTTATAAATCTAACCGGAATATTCAATTTAAAATAAACTTCATTCCATATCTAGGCTTAACTTGTCTATATAATACTAAACTCTTGTATAGACTTGGTTCACAGCACCGTTTCTGGATTCGTTGCTCTTCTAGTCTTACTCTAACTCTAACCATTCTCAACGGACCTGCTATGCCATTTCTTGGGCCCATACCATTATTCCATAAATGCAAAAAATTTGCCCCATCAAGCATCTTTATAATATGGACTCTTGTCCGTAATAAAATGACTTCTTTATGAAGAATTACATATAGACTCTTTTCATTATTTTTGCTGGTTAATGTTCTCTTTCCTTAATGTTTTTATTTTTTATTTTTATAACAAAATATATTTCATTTCTTACAAATTTTTCATTGTCATTATTTATGTTATTATTGTTGTTATTTTTATTATCTTTATTTACTTGATGTACGAATCAGGGATTGATCTTGCCTATTTAAAGTTGTTGTTATTTACTTATTACAGGAAATAAACATTATTTATGCTTCTCGCTAACCTTCTAAATTTTGGTACTATAGGTAGATATCTGGTCACTGGGTATAACATTGATTGAGTTAGCTCAGACTGAGCCCCCTTATCACAATTTCACTCCAATGCGGGTATTACTGAAGATTCAAAAGTCGGAACCATCCACTCTTGATAATCCGAAAAAATGGTCCAAAGATTTTAATGATTTTATAGGTAAGCTTTTTTCCCTTGTATTATATATCAAATAACTTACGATCATGACAATTTCTTACGATCAAATAACTTACGATCATGACAATTTCATATAAGACCTTTTGGCGTTAAGGTGATGGTATTTGCTAGGCGAATGTACAAGTCAAGCCCGATTTTGCTGAAACAAATTGCCTTAAAACCTAGATAGCATGTACTATAATCAGTATTTAGTACTTCCCAAAAAAATAGTTGAAAAGCTGCTATGTTTCATTTTTAAATATTTTATCTTTGATATATTCCTAATCCTGGATATTGTTATATTTTATATTTTTTTATTTACTTATTTATATTCTTATATTTGATTTATTATATTCGATTAGTTTATGTATATGGATTATTTATATTCGTATATTCCTATTCCTGTAATCTCTAAAAGTCTTTTTGAGGCCAGTTTGACCAATCAAGAAGTTAAACAGACACAAATCTTTTCTAACTAACCTAGGGAAATGATTGATTATTGATGTTTCATGCCGTACGTTTCGAGCAGCCTGATACCATGAATTTTGTCATAAAAAATCTATTTTTTAGTTTTTGAGATTTTATTATTAAAACGATTGATTGACTGTTGAATTTTTTTAGTAATAAGGCCACTCGCTGAAAATAATTTAATAAAAAAAATAATTAAATAAATAATTAAAATAAAGGAAACAATTTAAAATAGTATATTTTATAAATTATTTAAAATAACTTAATAAATAGCGTAACAACAATTTAATAAATCATTTAATAATTAGTTTAATAATTAATAATTTAATAAAGTCTTTATTATTAATAATTTAATAATTCTGGCGGATTAATGCTCAATAATGATAGGAAGTTTTTTTCCCATCGAACAGTAATTAAATTTTTCAACTCCATTTATTCAAATCCAATTTGCCAATAATTATATCCAATTAAGCCAATTTATTCAACTCCTTTAAAATGTGCCCAACTACATTTTCCGTAGTCAAACAAAAAAAAAAAAAAATTTAATGTAAAAATGAGAAATATTTTTTCACAAAACCTGTTTGGTTGGCTAAACTAAGAATTAAATTTAAATCCAAAATTTAAATAAATTTAAATTTATATAAAAATTAAATTCGCTAAACTAAGAAATAAACTAACAATTAAGAATAAGAAGTAAACTAAGATTAAATCTTCGGTTGAAAGTTCTTTCGTTTTTTTTGTAGATTTTTTTAGTTTTACTTCTGAACGATTCATGTTTTATACAAGTCTATTAAAAGTTTCTGGAACAATTGTAGTTCAGGCACTTAATAATTTCTGACTGTTTCTGTAACAGAGCGACATAACCAAATAGAATAAGAAAAATTACGATTCTGCTTAATCATATCCAATTAAAATTAGTATGCTAAACCAAGCTTAAAATGTTTTTTTAGGTTTTTTTTTAGATCAGAAATATCCTGAAACTAGTTTTATTGTTTTGTATCTAAATTATGTATTGTTGCTGTACGTAGAATATTACAGTATGCCTATTGTCCTGTTTTGGCAAGAAGTTTTTCTTTCTTCTTTTATCTCTGGCCTAAAGTAAAGTAATAGCAAAAATAGATTAACAAATTCGTACAATTAATGTTTATTGCGAATGGCACCTCATTCTGGCTTGGTTTGCAGCTGGTAATGAGTAGTTGGCGAGGGTTCACCAGAACATTTTGTTTTGGTGGGTGTTCTTCCCTCTTTTCTTCTTTTTTCTTTTTCCCTTTTTTCTTTCTCTCCTCTTTTTTCCTTTGAACCTCCCTGCATTTCCCGCCATCGGTTTCTTTTTTTCATAAATAAAATGAAAAATAAGTGACTGTTATGTTTTTATTTGGTAGCGTTAGAAGGCGGTGGTACCTGGGTTTCCTCTCATCTGTCTCTCATATTCCGCGGTTTGTGCCTTCATAGAAGTTCTTTGTAATGATTCATAGATTGCAAGACTTCACGTGTCAAAGCCTGTATGGGTGGATTTTTATATTGCTGTATATCAGCATGATTGAATTTACGCGTTTCCACATCGCTCCATTCAAGAATGATTTTAACCATATGACTGTAATATTTCTGTAAGATCGACAAAGGGACTCCGAAAAGCGCATGAAGATTTGCTAGGGGTTTTCAAGAGAAATTTCCTACGGATTGTTCTGGGTACCCGGCTGAGTGAGCGGATTTCAAACTATAGGCTGTACAAAAATGTGGTTCAATCCCGCTTTCTAGGGCTATAATGAAAGAAAGGTTGAGATGGCTAGGGCACGTTCTGCGGATGAAGGATAACATATTGCCGAAGATTGTCCTTTTCGGCCAACTGTCTAGGGCTAAACGGAAGACAGGTCGTCCTCGTCTGGGGTGGGAGGATGTCATAAAGAAAGATTTAAAGGAAATGGAAACTTCCTGTTAGGGTGTAAAGAGGGAAGCTTTGAATAGATTGGGATAGACGGGGAGTGTGCGTAGCTGTGTTGAACTCGGAGAAGAGCTACCATTCACGCAACTTGATGTCAAATCCCAAAACAATGCATCTTCACCTCTTCTCTCTTTTGCGTTACGTATGTCTTTTACTTCAATCCTCGTGCTGATGCGATTGGCTTATATGGAGTTGGTGTATCTTATTGGGTTGCGTTGATTGGGATTTCCACTTGTCAGTATATCTGCTGTTCGCCTAAATTTCCAAATCCCAAACAGTGCATCTGATGAACCGATCAGAAGGCCCCCAAATAAACAAATACAGTGTATGCGAAGGACTAGCCCGACCTCAGATTTTCACCATATTCATCACCTGTGGTATCGCATCATCCGTGTTTACCTTTGACATAATTGTTTAAAGTAGATTGGGGATTTTTTAAAGCAGTTTTGGCCAGAAATATCTGAGTATGACTTGAGTTCAGATCTTGCTAAAGTTGTTGATATCGTAAATATGAACTGTGTGGAAAAGAAAATGGGGAGGCCGACGTTTCCTATCATGCTTCTGATGGCATGAAACAGCGTGTCCCTCATTCCAGGCAATCTAACGGTCTTATGTCAATTTTAAATTCTTGGTCAACCTGCCTGAGACTCTAGGCAGGCTGGTGTGCCTTTCCAAAAACTAACAAACAAGTATTTGTCCAATAAGAGAGTCATACTTACTCCCGCTATTTACCCGTGCAGCCATTTAAACATTTGCCTCTCAATTACCTGGACTATCTGTCTGGCTTTTTCTTTCTACTATTAGCCATGTCTTGATGCCTACTGCCAAATACTTGATTTTGAACTGAAAAATCAAGTTTGATTAGGTTATGAAACAGTGTGTCCACCAAACCTCCTAAATTGCAGCTTAGAGATAGTATATATACAGAATAAATAGCACTACTGAAATTAAAAGAAAAATTGACTGGGAAGTATTGTTCATTTATTTATGTTTTTCGAAGTGTGGTAACTCTGACTTTCTTGCAAAATTGTCAAGGCTTTTGTTTAAAGTTAAGAAAATTTGAAATACTGTGTTTTTCAGTTCAAATCTACCGACTGAATAACCGCATTGTTGACAATAATATGCACAGCTAACATAAATAGTATTAACAATCCTACATACTTAATATGAACAAACAAAGCCTCGCTCGATTTACTTCATTAGTTAATAAGCAGATTTTGCCGGTTTTTTTTTGCTATTCTATGTTAACTTTGAACGTTTTATCTTACGAACGGATTTTTAGTTAACTGAAAAGTTGACTATGAAACTACAGTTGATATTTCTTCGTTGTTTGACATCTACAAAGAATTTCTGGCAAAAAATTTGAACCCTGGCAGCTCATCATTGCCTCTATGGTAAAAGGCTTGGCTCCTGCAAAATATGATGATTCATTTAGGATTTTCCAGATTGATTGATAGCAGCTGTTTATTAGAAGCGCTCACTCAGCGGCTGTATTGATAATGCTGGGGTTTACTCTTCTTCTTGTAAAGGGAAACAAGAGGTGTAAAATTTTCACAAAAAGGTTGATTTCTTGTTGGCCAAGATGATTTCGGCCTAGTTCATTATTCTGACTGTTTCAGGCCTTCCCTTCCTAAACCTGATGTTCTGTTCGGTACTGGTGCATTATATGGGCACTTCTAAAAAGTCAAGTTTGGTTAATGCTAATGAAATAAAATAAAATAGGATGAATATATAATAGCTTATAAACAAATTTGGTCTATATATTTGCAAATTAGGGGGGTGGGGTGGGGTAAAGCATAGCATATATTAAATACATAACGTAACCTAACCTAGGTACCTTCCCCCCCTAAACCCCAAAAAACAGCAGTTTAAATATCGTAAACGCAATAAAAACCACGCTTTGCATTGCATTTCTGTATATCGGTCTCTTGCAATTAACCCGTCTGGCAGGATCATGCGTGACTGGTTTCCTTGTACAATATATAAAAGTGACCATATAATGCACCAGTACCTTCTGTTCTTAATGTCGTCTACGGCTCATATTATAACAACTTCAAATTTTCTGCCAAACTTTCCGTTCTATTTGACAAGCATGGTAAGCTTTCTTAATTCACTCTGACAAATAAAATCCCTTAAGGTGAGAAAAGTAGAGATGTTAAATAACTTAGTTCTGTTAAATCGAACTCAACTCAAAAGGTTTTTTCTTCCTTTGAATTATTACGTGGTAACTTATTACGTTCTACGTGGTAAGATCAGTGACGTAAGCTTTTTCATGCAAGATTGTCAAGGCTGCGTTACAGTGAAATAAAATGCAGATGTTGTGTTTTACGTGCAGCTACACAGATCTAATAATAGATAACTGTAGATTTTAAATAAATGAATTGATAAAATAAATCGTAAATTTCACTTATAATTTTGCTTGAAATTTGAGCAGTCATACCTAAATTCAAATGAAATAGCAATAAATTTGAAAAAAAGATTATTTCTTGTTTACTACACCCTGGAATAATGTTTTCCTCATACCATATTATTTAAACCCTTCAGTTTCGTTGTTTCTTATTAGAAAGTTTTTCTTATCGGCCCGTGTAGCAGTAATTACGTTGTGTCTAATTAGTGTATTCCAACTTAGTCTCAGCGCTGCCTTGGTCTTGAAACCGCGTATAGTTTTTGACCAAAATTTAAAATCAGTATTCGATGGTTCATTTTGTAAATACTTGTGAAGATTTCAAATTCAGTTTAGATAACTGAATTGAATGAATTTAAGCTGTTTATTTAATATAGAAGTTCGATTTTTAGTTAGAAACAATTTCTTTTTGTAGTAGTTTTTTTTTAGCCAAAATAATATTTTTGCCAAAGCTCAGCACTAGGATGGCTCTAGAATCGAATTGAAATGAGTCTTATTGCGTAAATCTGTAATACTACTGTTACTACTACTAACAACTCATTACAGTAACATGCCACAAGAGGCAAATATAATTTCGCACGTTAATCCTCCACCCGAACTTATTCAAAGCTGCATTCCTTACCTCCTCTCCCATGAGGATGTAATTTTCTTTAAATACTTACCTCCTTGCCCATGAGGGTCCAATTTTCTTTAAATCCTTACCTCCTCCCCCATTAGGGTCCAATTTTCTTTAAATCCTTTCCTAGTCCCCAATGAGGGTCCAATTTTTTTTAAATCCTTTCCTCCTCCACAATGAGGGTCCAATTTTCTTTAAATATTTACCTCCTCCCCATGAGCGTCCTATTTTCTTTAAATCCTTGCTTCCTCCCCAACGAGGGTCCAATTTTCTTTAAATCCTTACCTCCTCCCCAATGAGGTTCCAATTTTCTTTAAATCCTTACCTCCTCCCCCATGAGGGTCCTATTTTCTTTAAATCCTTACCTTCTCCCCCATGAGGGTCCTATTTTCTTTAAATCCTTATGTCCTCCCCTATGAGGGTCCAATTTTCAATATACCCTGGAAATTTTTCTCATTCTCAGTCAAGCAGTATGCCAGCAGACAAATTTTTTCCGAATTGCATTAACCCCAGCTGCCCTTTTTTTCACCCAAAGGTTAGTTGCTGTTGTGCTTTTTTGTTTTTCTGTACTGTCGTTATTTTAACTACTTATTCTACTACTTTTTTCTTTAATTTTAACTTTCAAACATATTGCTAAACTTGTCACACTTGAGAACGTTATCAAAAAGGGCTCTATAGTGTCCATTATCGTACGATTTTCCTTCGTGATTTTTGATTGACAGACGTCAATGACCTGCTTTTTATTTGCTCCAGATGTGTGACCAAAAAGTGAGTTCTTTTGGCAATCTGTCATCGTTCACCCGTAAAACGTAAAAAAAGAATAAAGAAAATAAAAAAAGAATAAAGAAAATGTGAAAAAATAAGGAAAATAAAAAAAAATAAAAAAAAGAATAAAGCGAATATAAAAATTAAAGATTATAAAAAAGAATCAAGAAAAATAAAAAAAAATAATACAGAAAACAAAAAAAGAAGAAAGCAAATAAAAAATTAAAGAAAATGAAAAAAAGGGAATTAAAAAAGGATAAAGATACTCCAGAGCTAATGCTGGAGCATAGGGCGTCGAATCGACGTTTCAGTTGGTGGGTCTTTTTTACAGGGATAGGTAGCAAGCTTGTTGCCCAACCTTTCTGGAGTGGGGATCGAACCCCGGACCTCGTATTGCCAAGCAAAGTATCAATCCAATGTGCTACAACAGGGTGTAGTGCGTTTTAATTAATCTTTTTCTCTCTTGTAAAAAAGAGAAGAAAAGTTTATATTTAATTAGTTTTGATAACTAACCGATCAAGCATATATTTGTCTTTATTTAGCTAAGTGTTTGGTGAAAGATCCCACTCATCGATGGACTGCTGCTGAACTACAGAAGCACCCCTTCATTTCATGTACCTTAGATTCAAAACCTATTAGAGAATTGATTGCAGAATACAAAGCAGAAATAGTCGAAGAAATTCTTGAAGATGAACAAGTAATTTTTTTTTCAATTCTTCAGTATCTTTTCCTGTGTTCTCTTTTTTTGCTTTATATGTTCTTCATTTTGATTTCTCTTTTTATGTTCTATTAGAATTAGTCTAATGTTTAGATTTGAGTTTTTGAATTATCACTTTTTGCCTCAGATATCAAATATCTGAGTCCGTTTTGTAGTCCGTGTGCGAGTCCGTTTTTACAACCGCTGTTTTCATTTTGCCAAAAAAATAACACGTCGGAAGGGGAACTGCTTCTATTTAAAAATCAACAAATCTAAAGATCAAATGAATTCAAATTAATTAGAATGAATTAGATAACTTAAAGATCAAACCTATAGATGTGAAAAAGAGAATGAAATATTTTCCATTGCCAAAATTGAATTTGAAGTTTTGGTAATTGTTTTGAAATTAACCACAAATATCAACTTAATTGCTCCGGTCATAAATTATTGAAACATTAAAAGCGATTTTGAAATCTTGTCTTGCTCACTATTATATAGTGATTTTTAATTTATTAGATTCCCCTAATTTATTCTATTTTTTCAAATTATAATTTAATTAATTCAAATATAATTTAATCATTATAAAATTGAATTTTGTACCAATTTAATTAATAATAATTTAATTAAAGCTAAAGTATATTATCAATTTAATGTATTCTGATGTTTTAGAATTAATTATTATATTATTTTTTACTGTCTATGCGGGCATATTCTGTACAGCAGATTCTTTTCTTTGTTTTGTCATGGCTGGCCAGTTCGGATTTAGATCTTTTATTTTATTATACGATAAAAACACAAACCGATATTTCCATCGAAAAGTATTGGCTCCGTAAAATCTTAAAAAATAAATAAATATGTCCATCCTCATAATGGAAAACTGCTATTATTCGTTGTTTTTATTCAGATTCAATTTAAATTGCCTTGATCAAACAATTTGTCTGACTAAATACTGCAAAAATTAAAAGCTCGTTCTTAATTTGTAACCAAAGGATAGACTGATTCAGATATTTCTTAACTAATTAATTAAAGAGTAAAAATTTGATCAATGTATCCTCTTTTCTTCCTAAAACTACGCTGACCTCTTCTGTTGGAACTTTATTGAGCGTTTGGATTAAATTTTGATAATATTATTTGTTTGCTTTATATATTAGAAATATTTTTTTTTTATATAATTTGAATTCTGTCTATTTGTTATTTGTGTTTAGGACCGTCGAACGTCTGAGCATGTAGACGATGACGCATTATCTGTTCGTAGCGAGCCAAGTGAAGGTAGGTAGAATTTATTCAATAATATATTTTAAAAACATATATTTATTAACTTAATGCTAATTGCTTATTTTTTTATTATTTGACTACTATTGCTTATCGATATTTATTGTTTTTTATTACAATTTGTCGTTACTTATCATTATTATGGTTATTTATTGGGAATTAACTATTATTATATTAGTTAAGTTTCTTTTAATGAATTTAGTTGTTAACATGTGTTTGTAAAATCAAAATTAATGATTGCAAATTAAGATTTTCAAAAAATCGATAAAAAATGTGTTGCTAATTTGGTTATAATGTGTGCAAGTTATTATAAACTTGTCCGCCAATGAGTTTACAGTAATCCCAACATATGCCCCAAAGAGGATAGTCTATAACAGGTTGGAGTTTTTCTGATGTTGCGATATGGTTTGGTCGTAGGCTCCTTACTCAGTCCCTATACTTTGAAGAGAATCCTTGTCTTCGCGGCTTCATAGTAGCATGGCGGTGGACCTTTATGTAAATAGAACTGTGAATAAACAGCCATGAACCGTGAGCCAGTGACCGTGAAGATTGGTGCCCCTTGCGGAAATTATGGCCCGGTAAATGACACATCTTTAAGTGTTTTGTCCCTGAATAGGGTGGGAAGAAGTCATAAATAAGATTTATAGGATGTTGGAGGGAGAGGTAAAGAGGTAAAGTTTGAACAGATTGGATTAGAAGAGGAAAATGTTTTTCACATTAATTTTTATCTTTTTACGAGTATATTTTTGGGTATGCGAAGTTAAGAGTCGATCCAGTGCTTTGACGCTAGAATTAAAAAAAAGTAAGAAAAGCTATTTTAAGCAACTTGTCCCTGAAAGGCTCCTCTAAAAGGTTTTAAATTTTAAAAAATAATTGGAGTTTAACCGCAAATAGCGACGAAGGCCACACTGCCTTTCCATCATAAATACCAGCAATAGGGATTTTTTTTCTTAAGAGTGTGGAACCTCAACAATAAATGAATATTTCGACAATATATTCAAGTGCCGTCCTCGGCAAAAC